>PITA01008716.1:42809-82716 GCA_004023965.1 Spilogale gracilis
ATCCCTCCACCCCCCTCCCTCCAAGTCCCTCAGTTTGTTTCTGTGTTCAAAATCTCTGTTGTTTCGTTTCCCTCCCTAGATTACCCTAGTTCCCATTTGCTTTCCTTCTGCCACTGTCTTCCAGTTTGCCCCTCATGCACCGCAAGTAAGTGAGACCATGCGATACTTGACTTTCTCTTCTTGGCTTATTTCACTCAGCTATTTCTTTCTTTGAGGCCTAAGGCATGATCTGACTAGAGCCCGTGAGGGAAAGTTGAAGTACTAGGTTAAAAAGCCATCCGACATATTTTTACCACTACAAAAAAAAAAAAAAAAAAAAAAAAAAAAAAGTATGAAATGAATGGTTTAACATCTAGCAGAGTTCATTACTGACAACAAAGGATTTGAAGACCAGCTCTTCATGAAAGATTTGGTCATCAGAATTTGTAACACAGAATAAATTTAGTGGATGTTAAAGCCTTCTTTCTGTACTCTTCATTTCCTCTGAGTCTTCTAATAACAAGGACTTTAATCAAAGTTTTAATGTGTTCATTTCATTCTTTTTCTTTTAAATATACATATAGATATAAACTTCAAGGTAATCCTTCATTTCTATTCAATACTACCCCTATATATAAACCAGTTTTAATTTCCCTATATCTCTAGAAAGTGGAGTCTTGGGGGCGCCTGGATGGCTCATTTGGTTAAGCGACTGCCTTCTGCTCAGGTCATGATCCCGGAGACCCCGGATCAAGTCCCACATCGGGCTCTCTGCTCAGTGGGAGGCCTGCTTCTCCCTCTCTCACTCCCCCTGCTCACGTTCCCTCTCTAGCTATATATTTCTCTCTGTCAAATAAATAAATACAATCTTAAAAAAAAAGATATGTGATTTCTGTCTGCATTTGGCAAGTAATGAAACTGAATTGACCTTTATCAGATCAAAATACACGTAATTCTTGCTGCCAAGAGTTTCCCCCTTTCTGTTGAAGACCTGCATATTGTGCAGTTTTGAAAATGGTTGCCAGAAGTGAAGAAAAGTTCAGATTTGTATTTTCATTCATATTATATAGAAAATAAAAAATATTAGCTTTTGATCAGTGAACGCTATATTATATAGCCAGCTGTGTGAAAAGGAGTGTTCAGGTTTAAAAAAGATTCTTGTTAAAAAACAATAATAAACACATGCTGAAATAAAAACCATTCAGCAAATATATATATATATATAAACAATAAAAAGTAACTGAAAACCATTCATAGTGATCTCTTTATTTTCTACATTTCTAAAGTTAAAAATTCAAACTATTTTTATCCATGTTAATCATATTTAATACCCACAAAACAATGCACTAGATCTTCTTAATTATTTTCATGCCATTTTCAGCTATAAATTTAAAAATTAAAAATTAAATAAATCACTGTTGCGGTGCGAATTCAGCAGAGTACTATTTAAAATCCAAGATATATTTTCTAATGTATTAGAAATTATAAATATCAAGTTTCTATTCACTATCTTTTTATTCTAGCAGTTTTACTTCCTTATCATTAAGATTACTGGTTTTTATATTTAATTTTCACTCTGTAAGAATGTGATATGTGCACCTAAACTTAAATTTCTGAGTTAGGTTGAAATGATAAGAAAACTCTAACACTAAGTTTAGTGTAATTAACAAAAAGTTAAGCTCCAGTGACATTTATTATACCAATTCTAACAGGTAAGTGTTTTAATTAGTTTAATTGATTACTTTTTTCAGAAAGGAACACTGTCAGATTTAATGACAGTATAAAACTAAGTATTTTCAAATTTATACTATATTAGGAAAGATGAACCCATATTTTTCTTAAGATTTATTTTAGAGAGAGAGAGTGAGGAGAGAGCGAGCATGAAAGAGCACCTGAGTGGGGAGAGGGGTAGGAGATGAGGGAAGGAGAGAATCCTCAAGCAACTCCCTACTGAGCATGGAGCAGGCTTGATCCTAGCCTAATCAGGATCACATGTCCTACCAACTAAGCCACCCAAGCACCTCAAAAGTGAACCTACCTTAATTCAAATATCATCCATTTACCGTGAGCATATACAGATTCTTATATATAAATCTCTATGCATGTAAGAGCATCAAATATTTGGGTTCAGAAAAGAGGCTATTTATATTAACACCGAATTCCTGATTATTTGTGAAAGTTTTAATTTTTTTCATCAGCTGTGGGAAAAGGGCATACATGACCTAACCCAGTTCACATCACAATTATTTCTCCATCCACTGATGGCTTCTTTCCTACAGTTTTGTGTTGTTTTGTTTTTTTTTTTTTTAAAGATTTCATTTATTCATTTGACAGAGAGAAACACAGCCAGAGAGGGAACACAAGTGGGGGGGGGGGGCGGAGTGAGAGAGAGAGAAGGCTTCCCACCTAGCAGGAAGCCCAATGCAGGGCTCCATGCCAGGATGCTGGGATCATGATCAGAGCGGAAGGCAGATGCTTAACGACTGAGCCACCTATGTGCCCCTCTTTCCTACAGTTTTATTGTGGCCGTATCAGTCATTGCTTATATTTACTAGCTATTTTCTTGTCTCCTCATCCTCTACCAAACTAGATTTAAACCTATGTCAATTCAAGAAAGTATCTGTATGCTTTAATATCCCATTAGACATACTTTACTCACATTTAGCAATGCAGCAATTTGGGAGGTAAGATATTGCCTAATGAAACATTCATTGACATATTATCTTCCTCCTCACTCATTCTGCTCTACCATGTGTTTTATTTCATTAATTTCTCTCATTTTATATGTTTTATTATCTAATAATCTTTCTTCAAAATGGAGATAAAATTGTAACTTAATCAGAAGGTTTCTTGCACAAAAACACCCCAGCAAAGCTGACTGAAAATGTATAGGATGAACATTTTTTTAATTGTTCTTGATCTTAGAAGATTGATTTTATTCATTTTTGAATTTTTAAATGTTCTTGTGAAAAATACAAATTTTGTTTTCTGACTAAACACAAATATTGTTCAAAGGAAAGAGTAAAATAACTATTTCAGGAATAGCTATTCAAAAGATATATCTAAAACAATATAGCATACTGCAGTAAATCAAACAATACATGTTTACAAATTAAAACATGAAATCCTAATGATGATACCTTGCACTTCAAACATGCCAGTTTTTGTGAAACTAATTAGTCTTCTATAATGGAAAACTATAATTGAGTCTATATGGTTATGGGAGATGAAATTGAAAACAATTGCATATTTCCTGACATTTATACTTCTAAATTATCAAACATAATTTTTTTTATTTTGCAGGTAATTGGCTTGCAATTTTATCAAGTTATTGGAATATATTCTTGCTCTGAAATATTTTCATAATGCATAGTCCAACAGCTTTTTCACATCAGACTTCAGACTGCATTATAGTTTTAACCTGTTACTTTGTTGCAAGGAGATTTTTTTTTTACTAAAAGGGAAATATAGATAAATTAATAAAATATGTTATTACACTTTCTTATGGATAGGAACAATCCTTTTTATTATACAGTTAATATGAACATTCAGAAATATCTATAAAGGAGAGATTGTTAACTCCATCAATCTGAAATCATAATATTGTAAAATTATTCTATTGAAACTCTTGTGTGATTTTTTATAAAGTTGTATAATTTTTATTATGTTTGATAATTTCAAATATGAAAACATTAAGGAACTAAAAGAATTGAGAAAATATCATCTATTCAAAGAACCAGAGAAGAGAGAGTAAAATATTACTACATATTATGAGGATCAAATTAAATAATTTAGGTTTGAAGGAATACAGGAAGATTTTTGAGAGAATTATTTGATTAAATAATTAGGTGAGATACTGTTAAGTACTGTATTGTTCAACTAATGAGTGACGAGAACCTGTAAAAGTTCAAAAAAGCTCCAAAAAACAGAGGATTATATACACATATGTTTATTTTGCATTTACCCTACCCATCTAATGCATGTTCTAGGAGGCTCTGCCTGACACAATCACACAGAGACAAGACTAATGGAAGCTATGCTGCTTTTTGTTAGTAATTTTCATGTGGATCATGAGGTCACCTTCTTCATTGCAACAAAAAAAGAAAGAATCCTATAAGTTAAATCCCAGAGGCAAAACTCATCACTCCTTATCATGGCCAATTGGACAGAATTAAATATCTATCTATAATTTACCATCAATGAGTACAAAAATATAGGCTTCCCTATAGATCTAGAAGGAGTGGAAAGTTAGATGTTACTGAATACCACTATTCTCCCCTCCATAAGATTAGAGGTATTTCTATCGTATTTTAGATGATGAAATACCATTCTCTGTCTAAAAATGATTGAACCAAACTCAAGTACTCAAAACGTAATGAAGATTATTTCATTTTAATGATGCATCCATTTTTCAGCATTCTAAGTAATATTTCTTCTTTTGTGAAACAAATTATGATAAAATTATATTATTGGCATTTATTTCTATTTGAATTTGCTATTTTAAACACAGGTTGTTTTCCTAAATTTGTTGCTCTTCATTTTGTAACTTTTTTGAAAGGGAAAATTCTTAGACTAAGTCTAAATTTAGTAAAAAATAAATCTGAGTATAAAGTAATAGCCTGGGTGGCTCAGTTGGTTGAGCGACTGCCTTTGGCTCAGGTCAAGATCCTGGAGTCCAGAGATCAAGTCCCAGGTCAGTCTCCTGGCTTCGCGGGGAGTCTGCTTCTTCCTCTGACTTTCTCCCCTCTCATGCTCTCTCACTTAAATAAATAAATAAATAAATAAATAAATAAATAAATAAATAAATAAATAAATAAAATCTTTAAAAAAATAAATAGAAAAAGTTCAGTATAAATATCTTCATTTACACATTAAAATTATGAAAAAGTTAAATGGAGTCAAGTAAATTACGAGTATCAGAAAAAACCTATTTATTAAAATTATAGTTTTGAAAATTTATTGGGACATACAGAATTTATTTTGAGTAAATAAGAAGTAGGCAAAATAAGTAATTGCATGGATATGGAAAAAACGGAAAGAATTTTGGAAAAACTGAAAGTAGGTGAGTCAGGATGTAGAATTATAAGTGGATTTTAGTTCATCTTTTTGCTGTGATACTTGAAAAATGAAATAATATGAAATGCTTAACAATGATTTTATGGTTCTGAGTATATCTGGCAGACACTGATGAAAGTTCTACCAATTATCCCAGCACTTTCCATGAAGTATAGTGATATAGTCAATTAACCAATAACATTTATTAAGTGATTACAGTCTCAAGAACTTTAAAAGCAGTACTTTAAATGTGCTACTTATTTAATTTATATAACATAGCAAGGTAAGCGCCATAATCACTCTGTATGTACGCATAAGGAAACAGGTACAAAACCGGGTGCTGTACCTAAGTGATAAATCAGTGAATTCTACTCCTGAAATCAACATTACACTGTATGTTAACTAACTAGAATTTAAATAAAAATTTGAAAAAAAGGAAAAAGAAAAGAAAACAGTTGCAGAGAACTTCAGTCACATGTCCAAGTTTACCAAATAAGTAGATGTTGGATGTAGGCATGAACGCTGGGACCATTCTCTTTACCACCATGTTCACTGTATCCCATAGCTTACTGCAAGCAAATGGATGTAAGTCCATGTTACAATAAAAAAATATGCAAAACAAAAATGAGGAGGAAATAAAATAAGGAGGAGGGGTAGCAAAGGGAGAAGGGGAGGAGGAGTAACAGGAGACCCAAGAAGTAAAGAAAAAAACATATTGTTAAAACTATTTTGATGTATGATTTTAATGGAGTTTTAATAGAAATAATATACATATAAGCTAATATGAAATGGACAGTTACATCTTTTAATGTGTAGGAAAATTCATTTTTTTAGATTTCATTTAATTTTTTTTTAATTTTAAGTTTCGATATTTTTCTTTCAGAAAAAAATTTACTTTATTTAGCTTAGCACTAGTAACACCAGATTTTATATTACAGATATTTTTTGGTAACTTAATAATCCATACACAATACTTCTGAACCAGTCATGGACCTCTAATTCTCCTCACATTATAATGCTGACCCTTTTATTTCCTGTTCACATTAGTGCAAGGGCCTTACAACCTGTCCTCCTACCTTTATTTCCCCTTTACAATGTCCCTAAACACAATCTCTGTCCCTTCCCCTCCTTCACTAATCTCTCTATACACAGGCAGGTTCATCCTAAACTCTTTCTGAAACATACTTCTGGGTCACTTTATACATCAAGATCTGTGATGTCTTTTTATTTCTAACTGAATTAGTCATTTTTCATCCCTTGATCCTTACCCCTAAATATAAAATCTGGGCTCCTGGGTGGCTCAGTGGGTTAAGTGTCTGCCTTCAGCTCAAGTCAGGATCTGGGGGTCTCGGGCTCCCTGTTCAGCAGGGGACCTATTCTCCCTCTGCCCTTCACTCTGCTGTGCTTGCTCTTTCTTGCTCTCTCTCAAATAAATAAATGAAATCTTCAGAAAAATAAAATCTCTTTCCACCTCCATTTTAGCTTCCTCAGCTTCCGTCTGAAAACGTGGAAAGTATGTTGTAACTAGTATATTAATCAGCTTGTGATAAGTAATAATTTATAAACAAAAAACAGGTCTTTTGGGGGGTAGTTTTTTTTTTTTTGCTTATTTTTACAGTAAAGAGAACATCAAATAAGAAAAATACATTGCTTTGTCAGTTAGCTGTTTCTCCATAGCAAATAATTTTAAGATTTTATTTATTTGACAGAGAGAAACACAGCTAGAAAAGGAATACAAGCAGGAGGAGTGAGAGAGGGAGAAGCAGGCTTCCTGAAGATCAGGGAGCCCGATGCAGGGCTCGAATTGTGGACCCCGGGATCATGACCTGGGCTGAAGGCAGACGCCCATCGACTGAGCCACCCAGACGGCCCATAACACATAATCTTAAAATTTAGTGGTTCAAAATAACAAACACTTAAATTCTCTTCTAATACTGCATGTAACTGGGTGGCTTTGCAATCTAGATGATCTGATCCTGGGCAGGCTCTAGGGCACCTGCCTCATGTTTCTCTTGGCAGCTGCTCAGCAGTGTGATAGCTGGATGATCTAGGACGTCCTCATTCACATGCAGACAGCCAGCAAACTGTTTTAATACATGTGCTGGTGTTCCCTCCGCGAGTCTGCCCATCCTCTGACAGGACCCATGTTATTCAACTGGTGGCTAAGGTTTCAACTTTCAGAAACAACAAAACAGTCGCAACATCCAACATATTTCAAGTGCTTGCTTTATGCCGCTATTACCAAAAGTCCCACTGGCCTAATAAATCACGTGGGCAGTAGAGTCAAGGGCTGGAGAAGTCAGATCCTCCTTTGTACAGAAGATAAGTTTTTATATCTGTTTGTTTTCATCGTGACTGTCCATTTTTTAAATAAAGATGTTCAAAATAACCTCTTATGATATTGGTGATATTACTAATGGGAATTTGTTCTGTCTCTATTTTCAGAGTGGGGTTTTTTAACTCTAGAGACCAAAGAATTTTAATTAATCCTTAGTATATTAACTGAAATTACATAAAACAGAAAATGTACTGGAGCGTTTTTCAAGCAGTATGGTAGAAGAAAGTGGACATACAGGAAATAAACACACTAAGTTTATGCACAAAAGAACACCTTGTGCAGAGACTAACCGTGAACTACTTTTCCTAGGATACCCTGTAGTTAATAATATCTGGACATATTTTTTTCCAGTTAACAGCAGAAATGTGATGAATAGAATTCTGCTGTTCTCTCTACCGACACTGCATCAAGCCCTAGGACATGCAAAGACAGATACGGCTGCTTGAGTGAAGCACAGTTCTCTACTTGGAGCCCACATCCAAGAAATCTTATTAATAACCCCCACCTATTGTCAAGTATAATTTCTGTGCATATACTGTTAGGAAGAGAAATGAAAGTTGGGGTGATGTTAAGCTTAAAGATGTCTGAAACGAGAACACATAGGGTTCTGACAATAAAATCTGTCCAATTGTTTCACATTCTTCTCTACTTTATAACAAGATGGCCCATTCATTAGAGCTATAGGAACATTTTTACACTGGAATAAAGTTGCATCAAGTATCATGTACTTTCTCAAGTTTTATGAAGTGCTTCACTGGAAGCACACACAAATGTGAATTTTCTCATGCCAATAATTTCAAATTTTCATGATAATCAAAAGATGGTATTCATTTTATAGGCATCTGTTCACGCACTTTTTATGTCTTTTCATGTATTTTTTGTCTGCCATAACAGTTTTTACAGTTATAGTTTGCCAGGTTATTTGCTTGCTAAATTCACAGAAACACACATGGCATACCAGATAACCAGAGATCATGCTGTGAATGCTCAGGATATCAGTTCTCCTCTGAAGATGATCTATGACTCTATGATCTATAAAACCCTAACACACTATGATAACAAAGTAGCTTTTATTAAAGACTTACTCTTTTGATTTATTGAACCTTTATGAACGTTAAAAATATAGATATGGTCTGAATATGTGTATGTATACACATGTACATATGTGGAAGTAGGAGTGAATGAATGAGTGCCCATGTCCATATACAACATTTGCACAACCATTAAAACAATAAAATCATTCTGTTTGATGGAACCAAACTAGCCAGGAACAAAGGATCTTATTTTATATCCATAGTCTGTTTCCTTCAAAATAAATTATTTTGCATACTTTCCAGGAAATTTGCTACAGTCACCATAAAAACTATACTTCTGTATGGCATCTATTCCAAAAAAAGTGTTTCAGCGAATCACGTGAGTAAATTGATAGAAAGGTACACTCTGTGAGAAGAAAATCCATGCTCCAGGGAAAATTATACACAAAATATGTATGACTTTTACTTGCCCAGTCTGATCTATAGCTAACAACCTGGCCCCATAAGTCTGATGCTTGCTCATGTTACCATTGTAACTTCTCTTTTGGTCATCTCATAGAAATCTCAAATTTAAGTTGTAACAAGGACATTCTTCTAACCTTACAAACATTATCTCACCTGTTCTCATTCTGTGTTGATGGCATCACCATCTGTCCACTCACAGAAGGTAGAAACCTCAGACACTTAAAATCATCTAATGTCTTGGGCACCTGGGTGGCTCAGTTGGTTAAGCAACTGCTTTCAGCTCAGGTCATGATCCCAGAGACCCGGGATCGAGTCCCACATCGGGCTCTCTGCTTGTCAGGAAGCCTGCTTCTCCCTCTCTCACTCCCCCTGCTTGTGTTCCCTCTATGGCTGTGTTTCTCTCTGTCAAATAAATAAAATCTTAAAAAAAAAATAATCTGATGTCTTGCTCTATCTGCATGATCCAGGGCAAACTCCTTAAAATCATCTCCAACCAATATCCTCATCCCTATACACACAAAGGCACTTTTCATTTCAACCACAGACTAGTGCACAAAGTTATTTCAGTATACTACATATTCTCATATTCTTACTTCTTTGCTTTGGTGGGCAAATAATATATCCACTGATTTACTGAAGGCCCACCATGTTCCAGACACTGTTCTAATGACTGAGATACCCAAATCAACAAAAAGAAAGCAAAAATAACTGCCTCCATGGATCACATTAGGAGTTCAACAGAAAAATACAGGCTGGAGATATGAATACAGGTATCATCAGCATACTGATAATATTTAAATGCATGAGATGACATGAGATCACCAAGGGAGCGGGTGTAGATAGAAAAAAAAAAAAGGCACAAGTGCCTTTTGAAAAGAAGAGGAAGGTGCAGCAACGATACTGGTAGTCTCAGTGGATGGGAGGTCACAGTAAGGCAAAAGCTTATTGGATGTAAAATTCAAGAGGTATGAACTGGAAAGAAGGGGGAGTAATCAATAATGAAATGTATAAAAATGAGATTATGGAAAAGTTGCAGGTATAGGAACTGACATGGTCTAGGATATAACCAAAGGAACCACTCAACTGTGGAAAGTGATGACCAAACTCTTTGCAGGGGATTAAAGAAGCTGATAGGCCAGAATTGGCAGGATCCTCTCTGCATATGTTCAAATCACCAAGAAATAAGATATAAGTAGATTTGGAGGAAACAGCAATAAAATAATAGTTAAATATCATTGAGAAATGAAGCAAGTGCTCAGATATTATAGATTTTAACACTATGAGGAATAGTAGTGATTAACTTTAAAACAATGAAGAAGAAGGAAGAAGGAATAAGGAGGAGAAGAGGAGGAGGAAGAGGAAGAGGAAGATGATGAGGAGGAGGAGGAGGGGAGAGGGAGTTGGAGGGCAATGGGATAAGGGAGGGGAGTGGTGGAGGGACAGGGAAGGGAGGGGGAGGGGAGGGGAGGGGGAGAGGGTAGGAAGAAGAAGGGAAGGAGGAGGGGAAGGGGGTAGGAAGAAAAGGAGGAAGAAGAGGGGGAGGAGGGGGAGGAAGAATCAAGATTGTTGTAAGGAAAATAGGAGTATGGAATTATCAAAGAGGAACCAAGGAAAAAGTACTCTACCTTTAAGCTCAGAGGGTACTGGGGTGTGAGAAACATGACTGCCCTTCAGAATTGCTTCTGGAAAAACGTAGCATCAGTGGAGATCCAGATTTCTTTTACATTAAAATGGTAAAGTCAATGCTCAAAAAGGAAGCTGACAATATAGGAGGTTTTGCTATTGATGGACCATGAGTTCAAAATGGAGATGATGAGAAGGGTATTGGACAGTGTTCAAGATTAGATGACAAGCAGGAGACCACCTAGGAGGAATGAGAAAGCCTGAGGCTTTCGGTGGCAATTGCAGAAATATAATGAATTCAAAACTAGTGGAATCAAGTTATACCATTTTAACAAAAACGTGGTAGGGTAGGAAGCAGTGAGGATCCCAACATGCAAGGGAAAAGATCTTGTCAGACACTGTGTAGACAATGGCTAAGACTATGTAGTTGGAATTGAAGACTTTATGGGAAGTCTGTGTTACTCAAGCAGAGTTCCCACGTACGCTCTGCTGAGGAAGAGTTGAAGGCTTGGGGACCACCACCCATCTCTGAAACCCCAATTAAAATGTGGATCTATCTTTTCTGATAGTCACAAAGGAGCCAACTAGTGTTCCCTTGGTGTTTACCAGGCACTCTGTTAATTCATCAATCACTCTGTGTGCATGCCTAGCTTCCCTACTAGGCTGCGTCTGGTGTGTGTATATATACAGATATATATATATCTCCTCAAGGAGATGCTGTAGTTGCCAGCTGAAAGCATATTATTTTGAATCAGGATGTCTCAAACTCTAACATCAACACAGATCACATAGGGATCTTTAAAATGCAGATTCTATAGCTATAATTAAATAAAGAAATGAGGGTTAGGTGACAAAAATAAATATATAGACAAATAAAATGCAGATTATAATATCTTGGTTGGGTCCTCAGGTTCTGCATTTTTAATAATAGCTGAGGTGGTGCTGCTGTGCTGATCCTCAGCCACATTTTGAGATTTTGGGTGCTAGAATATACCAAGTGGTAGGCATTTAGACATTCAGAGGTTTGATGCATATGGAAGATATATGTAGTAAATGTTATATAGTAATACATTATCATATATATTTTATAAGATACATATGTTCTACATATGTTCTATACTTCATTTGGGTAAGATATGTTTTAAAATGAAAAAAATTAACTTTAATGCCTTCAGTATCAATAAGTTATATCTTTGACCAAAAATATCATATTTGGCTTAAAATATTATATTTGGCTTTATTTATAATTTATACACCCCTATGCACATTGATTAGCATAGAGATCAATGGACATATATACCTAGTCTTTCTTATTAAAGCCCCTAATTACTTTAATCTCTATAGAATTATGTGACATTATTTTCAGACATCAAAAGATCACTTTCTTTTTCCTAATGTGTCAAATTCAAGGTCCTGTCCTGTCCTTATCATTGCATTTACAACTTTCGGTATTAAATTTTATTCTTCATTCCAGCGTTCTGAACAATCTCTCTGGCTTTTGTAATACCCCATTGTCCTAAATTTGTTGCCTTTTCTGTTAATCCTTCTCTCTCTCCCCCTCATATCATATTTTCCCTTAAAATGAAAATAATTATACCTTATACCAAACTTGCTTATTTTCAAGACCATGCTAGTTTCAGAATTCATTTTTCTACTGCGAAAATATGAAAAACAGGATGCCAACAAAATTGAAGATGTATGTTTAATGGACCAATTCATGGAGCATGAATAAGATAAATGGCTGACCTTGCAGAAGAAACGGCTGAAATCCCAGGGAGACAAAGTGGGCAAGAAGACTAGAACGCTTTCCCACTAGTTTTTGGAACCAAGCAAGGATATCCATATTGTCAACTTCTATTAGAAATTGTAACTAAAGGTCTTAGGTAGTAGGAAAAAAGTTTTTGAAAGCAATCAATACACTGAAGGCATCCAGATCAGAAAGAAAACGTAAAAATGTTTTCATTTGCAGGGAATATGATCTTGTATATAGAAAATCCTAAGGGAAAAAATGACCAGACTAATAAATGAATTCACAAACTTAGAGGATACAAGTTAGATATTCAAAATCTATTTATCTCTATATACTAACAGCAAACTGAAATAAAATTAGAAAACAGTTCTATTCACAAAAGCAACAAAAAGAATAAACTACTATGCAGTGAATTTAACAAAAGCATACGACATGCCCTGAAAATTATATAACACTGTTAAGAGAACTTAAGATCTAAGTAAATGGAGAGACATTTTATATTCATTGATTGGAAGGCTCAGTATTGTCACAACAGCAATTATCACCAAATTGATCTATAAATTCAATACAATCTCTATCAAAATCTCAGCAGGCTTATTGGTAGAAATTGAAAAGTTAATCCCAAAATTTACATGGAAAAAAAAAAGGAACAAGAATACCTAAGACACAAAGAACACATTGGGAGGATTATAGTATTTGATTTCAATTTACTTTAACATAATAACGACGGTGTATAATCAGAGCATTGATTAGCATAGAGATCAATGGGCAGAATTGGGAATTCATAAAAAGATCCTTACTTTAAGGTCATTTATTTTCAACAAAGACACCAATACAATTTAACAAGGGAAGGGTATTCTTTTATAAATGGTAATGCATCAGTTGGATACACACTTGCAAGAAAAAAAAAAGAGAAAGAGGAGGAAGAGGAAAAGACCCCTATGAACAGCATACACAAAAGTTAACTCAAAAAGGATCATAAATCCAGAAATTCTACTTTCAAAAATCTATCCAAGAAAAATTTTTCATAGTCCACAAAGACATATATGCAAATGTTAACAATAATATTATTCAGTTATAGGAGCACAAACTGGAAACAATCTAAAAACCTCCAAGTCATGATTTGGAAAAAAAATGAACAAAAGGGAGTATATGCATAAAATGGAATAATACTCAATAACTGAAAGAAATACTGATAAATGCTACACATGGATGAATCTCACAAATATTCTAAGTGAATGAGTTGAGAATATATAAAAGAACATGTATCATAGTTTCTTTTTGTATGAAATGCTTAGAAAAGGCAAATTTATAGAGAGACATCCCAAGGAGTAACTTTCCAAGGCTGAGAATGGGAGGATTAACTGTAAACAGGGTGACTGAAATATATAAAGTGACCAACCACTTAGATTTGCCTTAAATCAATGTTTCCTGGGATGTGATACTTTTTGTGTTAATTTACTATAATCATGGAATTATACACTTTCAACACTGACTTTAGTGATACATAAATTAATAAATGGCACACTAAACTTGTTAAAATAACAGAATGATAAAAATACTAGATAAACTTTAGTATCTTGATTATTAAAGTAACTATACCAATTTGTAGTTTTCCAATATTCACTTTAAGTCTCCAAAAGATAAAAAAGTTTCTCAATTTGCTCAAATAACAAAGAATTAATTTTGTATTCATTTTTCAAGTTTAGAAAATTGTGTTTCAAAATTTTACAAAAAGGCAAATTTACTGTTTAGGTTGCATAAAAATAAAAATAAACACATCAATCCAATGATAAAGATGTTACTGTTTGTAGGCATGTTGACTATTTGATAAATTTTACATTTACCCTATTAACCCATTTTCCTAAGTGGAGGTATACTTTGTGTCAAAAAAGGTATTGAAAGTTTTAACTTCCATTTTTCTACATAAATATAGCATGGAAAACATAGAATTCGCCTTAGTGAGCCATTTCCTTAAGCTTCCAATAGTCAATTGTTTAATTAATATTTAAGTAATTTATTTAATGAATTAATTTAATATTTTTTTACTATAAAAGCAAATCATGGTATTTTTAATAATTTTATTTTACTGCTTAAGGAGGAAAGTTTAGAATATATAATAACCTTTTACGCAGTTCATTTCACACTACTCTATAAATCTCTAATAGATTACAACCATTATAGCTAGAAGGATCTCATGGTTTTAAGCTATCAGAAGAAAAGCGTGGCCATAGACATGCATGTCACCCAGAACTCTATGCTAACTGCTACGGAGAGCAGTTTAATCAGTGTCGTGTTTCAAGGAAACCCTTTTCTCCCATCACCCTCTACTTCCAAAACAATATTAAAATCCCAACCCAGTAAGAAGTGTGAAATCAGAGGAGAGAAAGGGGTTAAACTAAGTATTGGTTCACCCCCACTACCTTCATAGTGCAGTTGGGTAGCTGGGTTAGGAGATAATTGGACACTTAGGTAGTCAGGACCAGGGTCCCCAACAAGAAAACAGGGAGCCGGGACAACTGAGATGAAACTGTACTAGTATCCTGTTTTACAGCTTAAAGAAGACCACAGGAGCATCCTGTCTAGCAGGCTCTGCAGAAGTGACTTTTGCAAAGAATCTCCAGACAAAACAATTAACCAGGGGCGCCTGGGTGGCTCAGTCGTTGGACGTCTACCTTCAGCTCCAGTCAGGATCCCAGAGTCCTGAAATGGAGCCTCCTGTCAGGCTCCCTGCTCTGTGGGAAGCCTGCTTCTCCCTTCTTACTTCCCCTGCTTGTGTCCCCTCTCTAGTGGTGCTTTTCTCTGTCAAATAAATAAATAAAATCTTTTTTAAAAAATTAACCATAAAACATTTGTCACTATCACAAGTTGAGACAGATAGTCTCCAGATGCCAGCCCAAAAAACCATCAACATGTGAACAATAACCCAGTAAGTAGACGGGAGCACGATCAAAGCCCTGGCTGCCACACCTTAGTAGCCAATGGACAGAGCGGCCACACTCAGGGTGCTCAAGATAGTTCGGCAAAAGGGCTTATAAAAACCCCTAGATTTGAACATCTAACCGGCTACCCTTTCAGGTCCCCTCCCTCTCCAAGAGCTTTATACTTTCACTCAATAAACTTTGCTTTGCTGCCCAACACTCTCTCCATCTCGTCTAACCTCTTCATTCTTTCAAGTGGAGTGACCAAGAACTGTGGCATTAAGGGTACAGAAATCCTGTAATAGTGAGAGAAATACCTAGATTAGAGAAAAATCGTAGTAGATACTGAAAATATTTGAAGAGAACTGGCAAATTTGCAAATCTATTTATGAATCTCTGCGTTGAGTCTTGCATGACAGTCTACCTTAGGTTATAGTTAGAAAGAGCTGAGAGGGTCATTAACAGGAGAAGAGACAAAAAAGTGTTTCCTTTGTCAGTATCTCTTTTGGCTACAAGCATGATGGAGAGAAGGGAGTCTGTAACATTACATGTTAACCAAAAACCTACAGCATAAATCTGTTAACCAAAAAGACACTCTTTAAAATAATGACAAGTTTATTTCCTTCCACTCTCCCTTACCCCCCACGTCTCTTCAGCAAAGTTAAATCCGAAGGAAAGAGAGGGAAAGGGAGGAGGGAAGAGAAAGAGAGAAAGGAAAAAAAAAAATCAAGAGTGAGAGACAGGGTTGGGGGAGGACAGGGAGTGAAGGAGAAAACACTAACCGCAGAAGGTAAAGATGTTACATGTTTTGTTTTGAGTATCATGGACAAATTTTTAACCACAAAAAATTTCAAATACTAGAACATAAGATGTGATGTTTAAAAAAAATGGTGTAAGAGAAAAAAGAAATTGGTTAAGTAGCCACAGAAGGAATCAAAAGAGATGCCTCATTTGTTATTGATATTATGATTTTTTTTTCTCTTCCAGTTCATTTACCCTCTAAGGTCAATAAATTCTTTCCTCAAACAGGTATTTATTTGAAGTAGTTAAAAATTCCTCTTTCCAACTTACCTATCTTTCTCTCATCTTACTGTCACTTTTCCCTGTTTCCCTTGTACATCTCTTTCCCTTCCCTCCCTGAAATTCTATCAGCACTATGATCAACATGCATGGGAAATTTTTACTCAACATGATATTCTAACAAAAGACTCATTTTGGGGGCTATCATAACTCGTCAGAAAAAAAATCTCTGAGAAGACAAGTGAATGTGTGTTTATTCTATTTCATACCACGGGGACATGGGAAAGCACAGGATGGGGTTAGGATTAGGTCTCCTCCAGAGTTCTAGAAAGCTCACTGCCATCCACAGAATCCTATAGAACTGGGAGTCAGCAAACAAAGTTATTTTACATTTCTTGCCTAAAGGATAGTCAACTATGCCTGTTTTCTTTCTCTCTTACCTTAACATTAATTTATAATTATTATCTCCCAGTTCTTTTTGACATTCAATAGTTTCTTTCTTTAACCAGATATTCTTAGCGGCATACGCAAAAACTGTTGTTCTCCTCATGATATACGTGACACAAAAAGCTGAGATGTTATATTTTAAAATTTTTTATTAGGTAGAACATTAGTTTATATTCTCTGAAGTGGAATCATGCACCTATTAATTTAATTAAACTGCATGTATTGAGATAAATCAGTGAGGTAAAATTTAATATTATGAAACGTAGTATGCAAATGTCTAAAATTTATGTGACTTCAAAACATACTCTCTTAAAATCAGCAATCAATTTAATAGTTCCAAAAGTACTTAAAAGTCTCTCATTTTAATAAGGATGATATGGTATACTGCTTTTACGAACCAGTGGCAGTTTTATTCATTATTTTATTAGATGCATCAAAAGACATATATTTACCTCTAATTCCCCTGGAGTCATTTTATAAGTCTTTTCACCATTAAAAGGAATTCATGACAAAATGTCTGTGCCTTGTTAAAACAAAAAGGATGAAACACTCTAATTTATCAAGTGCTATGTATCGTGATATAATCTAAGTATTTTCATGGTATACTGCTTGTGTCTGATGGGGATCCCAAGCCACATAAATAACAAATAGATGAAATTATACTGTAAATAACACACCTATAAATAATCAAGGAGAAAAAAAGAAAACCTGAAAAGCAAAATATAATTCAATTATTTTCTGTTCTTAAGAGTAGCCTGTCATCAGAGGTATTACAAAGGAGAAAAGACTCTAACTCAACAGAACACAAATAATTGACAGAAATATCCATAATGCAAAAAAAAATTTCTCTAGACATATTTATGAAGTAGATAGGATGTCTATTTGTGTCCTCAGCTTTTATCTTCCGCACACTACATATGCCAGAACACAAATCCCACTATTATATTTCCAAGTTAACAACAAACACAGATAACTCAGGGTTTGCTTTTTTAAAAAATAGGAGATAAAGAAAACAAAGTAAGCAAACCAAAGAGTCATATGCATTTGGATAGTAAGTAACTATACAGTTGTAAATGCAGCTGGTAAATACAAGAAGCAACTTTTAGACTAAAAAGGTTTTCATGAACTTGCTGTATGCAGGTGAACCTCAGGAATTGCTGACTACCAGATGGATTTCTTTGATGGATGGAACCCTGCCAAAACCTCTCTTAGGCAAGAAATTACGATTCTAAAAAGAAAAAAAAAAATAAAAGTGAAGATTCTGGCTATTGGAGTGCATCAATCTGGGTCACATTCCTGGAGAAATATCTGCGCCTATTTTATCACTGTAGTTGCCAAGAGTCCAGTTTCTTCTCCCAACTTTGCAACAATTCTATTCAGCAACTTCATTTTGTTCTTCCATTCCAATCCAATTATTTTCCTCATCCAAACTTATTCAAAGCGAAATGACTCCCTAATTAATCTTCTCTGAAATAAATCTAGTTGTGCCTACATTGTGCTCCATCATACCTTCTCATGAAACTCATTGGTAGGGGGACTGAACAGGGCTCACTCAGAGGAAGGAAATACATAAGGTCTGAAGAGAGTGGTCTTCACAAAGGGCATAACCAGTGAGCTCTGAAGAAATGAGGAACCCTGGCCACCAACCCAGACCTTCTCAATCAAGATCCTCACTTAATAAGTTCCTAAATGATTCAAATGTATAGTCAACACTGAGGAGTCCAGGAGAAAAAATATAAAGATGTGACGTTAACTGGATTTTCTAGGAGCTACTAAGGCAATATGCATACACAGTAATATAAAAATGTTCTTTATGTGAATATAGATAGAAACATGTTAACCTGAAAGATGATTAGTGATATGGGGATGGAGGATTCTCATATTTATGTGGAAGTGAAAAGAGAAAAATATTTATTGAGATAACTGTAAGTATATTTTAACTAATAAATGCCATCTTGTTAAACAAAAAAGTATAGCTCTTTCTTATCTTATCAAATGAATGATTAGTCACAGGGCATTATAGGTGTATGTGTGAATATACTCAAGTATATATATGTATTACAGAAAATTAACTGAATAGATACTTTTGTAACTATTTAAAAACACATTGCTGATATTTTATTACTGCATCCATAAATATTTGTATCTTAAGAATGATGGCATTCTTTATATAACCATAGTATAATTAACAAAATCAGAAAATTTGATATTGATACATGCAATTATCTAATCCACAGTCCATATACAATTTTCATATACCGTTGCAAAAATGTATATTATAACTATTTTCCCTAATCTAAAATCCCCTCTAGAATTAGGCATTAAATGTAGTTGTCATGTTTCTTTAGTCTGCTTTATCTGGAATGGCTTAACATTTTTGGAGTTAACATTTTTTAAAAGTACAAACTAATCATTTTATTAGTGTCCCTCAACTTGGACATGAGTGATAGGTCCTCTTGTTCAGATTGAGATTAGGCATTCTGGCAGAAAAACAGAAATAACGTTGCATCCTTGTCAGCACATTTTATCAGGAGGCATGTAGAACTCCTAAGTTAGTCCTAAGATGCCTGGCCCCCCTATCTACCTACCATAAACCTACTGTTTTTCTCTTTTTAATTAATATGTACTTGGGTGGCAGATACTTTAAAAGGTACACACAACCTCTTCACCATTAAATGTTCACCCACAGTTACAGCATCAGGATTATTCTTCCTTGACCTAATTATTGTACTGACCATTGCCACTTGGCGAATTTTATACATTTGATGAGATGTGGCTTTGTTGCAGCATGGAATATTTTTGCCTTTTATTTCTAAACTGCTTATTTTTGCCAGGTGGGAAGAATACTAGTGGACTGATTGTGCCACCAGAAACACCATCGTTAGTATAGATCAACACATGAGATCAACTTTTGGTATGTGATGGCTGATTTTTACTCTTAAACCTCCCTACCATCTAATTATTCTGTAACTTCGGATAAGTAACTTCCTCTCTAAGCTCCTGTTTCTTCATTTCAAATTGGAAATCATGTTAACTTTGCAGAATTTATGTGACAAAACAGTGTATGTAAAATATTTAGCATTAAAACTGGGGGAATAAAAAGACAATTTGGGAGGATTTTTTTTTGTTTAACATAAAAAGAACTAATTTTCTTTGTATTTAAAGAGTTCTTGGGACACCTGGGTGGCTCAGTCGTTAAACGTCTGCCTTCAACTCAGGTCATGATCCCGGAGACCTGGGATCGAGCCCTGCATCGGGCACCCTGCTCCTCGGGAAGCCTGCTTCTCCCTCTCTCACTCCCCCTGCTTGTGTTCCCTCTCTGGCTGTGTTTCTCTCTGTTAAATAAATAAAATATTCTTAAAAAATAAAAAGTTCTTATAAATCAGTAAGAAAAAAAACTTAAGGTAAAAAGGACAAATTATGCAAACTGAGACTTTACAATAAAAGAAATATGCATGGCTGACTAACACGTGAAATGAGTGCAAAAATTTGCCCACACTTAAAGTGCTATTCCTCACTATAACAAAGTATATTTCACCAGCAGATTGGCAAACCTTTATGCACACTGTCAGTGAGAATACAAGGAAAATGGTGCTCTCAAAATCTGTTTATAGAAGTTCATTTACCAAGAGCTATAAAATTGCAAGTTTGAATAGTCTTTTATTCAGCAACACTGCTTGTAGGGGTTTGTCCCGGAGAGAAATCTGCATAGATATGCAAAATTCAAGGTACTTTAAAAACTCAGATTCTCACTACATAATGTTTATTATAGCCAGAGGCCAAAAACTATATAAATACCCCTCAATGGGGTAATGTTTGGATAAATCATGGCACATGATGTGCTGGAGTACAATGTAGCCATCCAAAAGGAGGAAACAGGGATCACAAGTCCTATCACACATTGCAAGGCTAATCAGTACACAGATACTAAACCACAATTCAACATATATGTCATAATTACAAATGTTTACATAAATGTCCCCAGAGGAGTGAGCCCAGTAAACTGTATAATGCTAGGCACTCAGAAAGGAGGAGTTCTAAGGCACACTGAATACGAAAGAAGTGACCAAATATATGTGTATGTATTTATATTAAATTGTAACGAATTGCACACACACAGACATGCACATGAAGAGAAAGGTCTGAAACAATATGTAACAAACTGATGTCCCTACAGCGCACTAAGGAGACAGAGGACTGGGCTTGGGGGGAGGGTAACAAAAGTAAACCTAACCTTCATTTTGTAGACTTTTGTAGATATTTGTAGACTTTTCCCTGTTACTGATTGTGCAATGCAACATTAATTTTCCAAAATTTAAACTCAGAAAAAAAAATGAGATCTTTAAGTTATATCATAATGTACACGCCAAAATGCTCTGCATCTAATCTCAGCTGTAGAGAGACAAGACAGAACGAAGGAGCCAAGTGATGGCTCTGAACAGATAAATGTGGGTATAGACTTAAGAGGGCCTGGAAGGACACAGACAACCAATGGAATGGGGGATGGGACTGAGATAAGACAGTGGCTTATGTGAGGTGACAGATGTGTTAAGTAACCTTACAGTACTCATTTCACAAATATACACATATCGAATCATTGTGTTATACACCTTAAACTTACACAATGCTTTATTTCAATTATACTTCTGTAAAGCAGGGAGAAAAAATTAATTTAGCATTAGCAAAATACCTCCCAGGTAGAAAGCATAACGAATAATATTAACGATATCAGAGAAGATTCACCAATGGCTTTTAACATGGGAATATAATTTACAGGACCAGATTCTATGGGAGCATTAGAGCCCTATATTTACCTCAAGTAAGTCTGTGTCTGTATGAAGAAAGATTATGAATTGTGACCATTCTAATAGCAAAACCAAACATTTTACAAAAAGCATGCACACATGAAAGCTCCCAACATTCCTTTGTGACATCGACATGTAACAGCTTTCTGACATTAGTCCGTGTATCTATCCTCCCTAGGTGTCAGTTGTCTCTTGTAAAGGATGTATGTAAAGTGATTAGCATACATTTGCCAGGTTCTCCCTGCACAATAAATACTATTGCTACTATTATCTCTGTAATGCATATCAAAATTCTTTTCATAGGGGCACTTGGGTGGCTCATTCAGTTAACTGTCTGACTCTTGGTTTCTGCTCAGATCATGATCTCAGAGTTGTGAGATCGAGCCCCACGTCAGGTTCCATACTCAACACAGAGTCGGCTTGAGACTTTCCCCCCTATCCCTGCTTGCACACACAGACTCTCTCTCTCCCTCTCAAATAAATAAAATCTTTAAAAAAAAAATCTTTTACAAATGCAGTCTCAACAACAAAATTTAAGGAAAGGTGCTTTTTGTGTTTTATTCTCAAGTGTGCTTTTTATCTCTTCTTGAAGTTGGCACTTTTTTTCCATTTAAAAAAACTTAATTTCTTAGTCAAAATTGAACAGTGTTTTAGGCCTATGCTTTTGCTGCCAATTTCTACTTTTTGGTAACATATTTGTTTCATTTTTTGCAAACTGTTTTCAAAGATGACATTTTCCTTAGCCTACAAAGCTACCAACATTTTTGTATGTATCTAGAATCACTTCTGATGTTTTTACTTAACTCAAACTAAATGTTGTTATCAATAATGGTATTAAGCCTACAAATGACAGATTCATATTGATATAAAGCCTGCTATCAATCAGTAGGACTTTTCCATATTTGCAACAATTCTGAGACATAAGCAAGTCTTTTAATAGCTGTTTCTTTCCTTCATGTAGCACGGAGACAAGGTTACTGCTGACACAGAATCAAAAACTGATGAAGCAAATGCAAAGCTTAAAATTAATGGACATATTTCCAACCATATCCTGGGGACAATGTCTATACCTAGCTAAGAAAATTACATACTGTTCCTTTAAACTTAAGTAGCCACTAAGCAAAGCAACTTGAAATAAATACATACATATATACATAAATAACAAAGAAATCAGGTCATTTAAAAGCAAAGATTTGTGTTCCTTCAGGAAAATAAATATTTTAATTTACATTCTTATCATGCACTAAAAATACCTGATGATTTTCTACTTGAAATTTATGAAATGTCATCCCATTAGATAAATCCAACAAATGATAATTTATCATTATTACTTGGTGTTTTCTATGAATTATTATCACTACTCAGCTTGGTCTCAGCACAAGCAATAATAAGAAAAATATCCAAGTATTATGATAGTTTGTTACTGAACTAGAAATGTCATGTCCTCTTCAGAAAACGTATTCTGGGATGTCCATTCATTAGTTCATTTTGATCAGTTATCTATAGATAAGAGAACAGAAGATTTCTGTCTAAAACATAGCTTGCCATAGATCTCTCTGACACAGTCATCATGTACACACACACACAACATGTACATGTTGTTTTCTTTCTTTTTTTTTTTTTAAGATTTTATTTATTTGACAGAGAGAAACACAGCCAGAGGGGGAACACAAGCAGCGGGAGAGAGAGAGGGAGAAGCAGGCTTCCCGCCGAGCAGGGAGCCCGATGTGGGACTTGATCCCCGGTCTCCGGGATCATGACCTGAGCCGAAGGCAGTCGCTTAACCAACTGAGCCACTCAGGCGCCCCTACATGTTGTTTTCTTAAATGGCACCTGTTTTTCTTGCTTAGTATCAATTATTACAAATTATTGTATTTTCTTTTGTTTCTTATGTACAAACTGTAATCCTCACTTAAAATGTAAATTCTAAGATGTAAAAATTCTGTGTACTGTATTCACCAAGATTTTCTACCACTTAGCATGGTGTCCTGGTATTTACTAAAATAAAATCAGAATTTCTGCAAAAAATACTGTAGACCAATTCTTGTATACCATGCAGAAGCAGCTTCAGTGCTTTAGTTCATAGGTCTAATCCCTTACATTACTTAGGTCATATACTGCTCTGTTTTTAAACAGCCATGAATTCTGGGCACAAAAAAAGAAAGGAAAAAAAGTGCCTGAGATGTACATGGTGTTGCATTTTCATTGTCTCATTGTCATAACTGCCATTACTCCTGTTACTGGACAAAAAGGATACAGCTTAAAATAAAACGTTCAACATAATTCCAAGGTCTAGCATATCCATAACTGAATCAGCCATAACTTCTCAGCTACATCTCCACTATTTTAAACCTTGACAGTATTCGAGTCAGTTAAAATCATTTCAGTGATTCATGAAAGCATTCCTTTGTTCATTTAATCTTTCATTCTTTCTTTCTGGGCTGAATCAATGTTGAAAGAGGAGCTTCCTAATCAGCGTGCATTATTCTCTGCATCAATGTCTGTCTGTTATTACACTTTCTAGTGCTCCTGAATGTTTGTACCAACAGTTATCAGTGCATAAACTTGTGAATTACTTTTAAGCTATCTCCCATTTGTTTTAAATGTACTCCACTTCATTTTATCTATCTATCTATCTATCTATCTATCTATCCTTATTTATTTATTTATTTTTCATGTCTCTAATCCTTTTCTTCATCTTTTGATTAAGGGAAGAAATGGATGACTCATCGTTGTCTGAACTAGAAATTCCCTAGCCACCTGCTTCTGACAGTTGCCACTCAAGCATGGATTCCACAGAACAAGTCTCCCAACTCTGCTGCTAGCCTGAAACTTCAAGAAGCTGAGCTGCCTGAGGTCACGGTGCCATCCTGCAGGTTTGTGTTCATGCACTTAAGTCTGAGCAGTAAATCAAAGTCTTACATTCAGACTGTATTTTAGCCTACTTTTTAAAAAAGGAGGTAATTGGTTAATGAGTTATTTTCTATACTTCAAAATATATATTAAAATCTCTACTATTGGTACTCCATGTTTCATGTCATGTATATAGGCATCTAAGTCTTGATGGAATAAACATAAGAAAAGGAACTATTATTGGAAAAATGCAGTTTGATAAACAAAGAAGAGCATGATCTATTATAATTTTTCAAAGAAAATTATTAGTAACAGAGTGGAGAGAGCTGGTATCTCAAAAAAGGAACAGTGAATTCAAGTTTATAACAAAGTATGGGAATGCTATAATTTAAGCGAAAATAACAGACTTCAATATAAATCATGACCCTTTAACAATTCATCATCTATTTCTAGAGAGGGCTGGAAGCTCCTCAAATTGCCTTTCCTACCACCAGTGCTCATCCCAGGCTCCCTTAGCATCCGAATTCAGGCCTCTAATACCATCTCCATGTTTAAATCACCAAAGTTAACAAACGCAGACAGCATGCAGCAACATTAAAATGTGTTATTAAAAGTTACATGTATGTCACTTTTTAAAAATTAAATAAAAGCTTTAGAATATATGGAATCATTTATAAGCTAGGGCACAAACCAGAGACAACTATTAGGTATGAAGGAATCAATTAAAAAAAAAGAAAAACCATCAAAGTCAAAGGTTTAATAAAATTCAAGCCAGGGGCGCCTGGGTGGCTCAGTTGTTAAGCGGCTGCCTTGGGCTCAGGTCAAGTTCCTAGAGTTCCGGGATGGAGCCCTGCTTTGGGCTCCCTGCTCAGCAGGAAGCCTGCTTCTCCCTTTCTCACTCCCCCTGCTTGCATTCCCTCTCTCGCTGTGGTTCTCTCTGTCAAATAAATAAAAACTTTAGGGGTGCCTGGGTGGCTCAGTTGGTTAAGCGACTGCCTTCAGCTCAGGTCATGATCCTGGAGTCCCAGGATCAAGCCCCACATCGGGCTCCCTGCTCTGCGGGAAGCCCGCCTCTCCCTCTCTCACTCCCCCTGCTTATGTTCCCTCTCTAGCTGTGTTTCTCTGTTAAATAAATAAATAAAATATTTAAAACTAACTAACTAAATAAAATCTTGAAAAAAATTCAAGCAAAAAATAACTCATCATTTAGAAAATTAAATGATTGTTCAAATTCCTCACTGAATTTCCCAAAGATTTTGTAAATTACAATTTTATAGAATTAAGATTTACTTTTGACTAGTTCAACAACCAAAAAATATGAGTTGAATGATGGGGAACATCCACTTAAATGCTACACCTTATATGCTGTACTTATTCTCCCAGGTAATAAAATCTTAGCTGTGAACAGCTTTTTTTTTTTTTTCTTTTTCTTTTTGTATCTATATAAGGTGATGGTTGTTAGCTAAATGACTTCATTGCGATAACCATTCACCATATATATATGTCATTATGCTGTACATCTTCAACTAAACCAGTGCTGTATGTAAACTATATCTCAAACTGGAAAAAAAAAAATCCTGGTTTTGAACTCCCACATGTCCAGAATAAAGGTCATTTTCAAACAACCCAGAGCGTCATGATCTGAGCCTTTGCCCACAGAATACTTAATATCTATTTGGGTTGGCACCACTCATCCCCAAGCCACACTGCCCAAGGTTGCTGACACTTTGAAAAATTTTAATGAGATTTCCATACCTCCAGCACTTTCTTTATTTCCTTCCCAATTTAGATCCAACTCTCTTAATGTGCATACATGCATGTAAACTCAATGAAATGGGATGAAGCCAGGGATGACTAGTGGTAGTGGTGGTTGTAGGGATCTCCCTGAATCCACAGTGGGGAATAGGCTAAAAGGGTGACTACAACAGTCTCATATCTTGATGGTTCATTTCCATTTCCATGGTTTTATTTACCTGCCTTACATATGTTATTCAATTATTATGTATTTTAGGACCTTTCTGCAGAACATAATAGGTTTATTATATGACTTGTATGTCAGGTCAAGTAATTAATAATTATCCCATGTTATCTTCTAACTTTCAATTATTTCTCTAACATTTCACTAAAAAATTTAACAATTATACTGTGTAATAAGATTAAGCATCTTATAGTAAAGGAAACAAGGACTAAAGTATTCTATAATTCACTTAGAAAAAATAGGGAAATAACAATTAGGGTATGATTTATCCCAGTCAAATTTGAATTTCAGATAAACAAAGAATTTTTAATATAAGAATGTCCCAACTATTGTATGAGATCACTGTTTAAATGAAATACAAATTTAAAAAAAATAATAAATGAAATACAAATTTGACTGGATGTCTTTTCTATCTGGCAACTCTCAATTAGTGTGAAGACTGGAGGGAAATTGACATGACTATATCATACAGGAATACCACATTTATACTGAACAATACTGGAAACCTAATCTACATATTCACAAATGCATTTTCCTAAGCAGAAATAGGAGCTATACACACTTGTAATATGACAATTGAAAGCTTGATATTTGACTCCTAATGCATTAAAAGTGACTTGGGGGCGCCTGGGTGGCTCAGTTGGTTAAGCAACTGCCTTCAGCTCAGGTCATGATCCCAGAGATCCAGGATCGAGGCCCACATCGGGCTCCCTGCTCGGCGGGAAGCCTGCTTCTCCCTCTCTCACTCCCCCTGCTTGTGTTCCCTCTCTGGCTGTATTTCTCTCTGTCAAATAAATAAATAAAATAAAATCTTAAAAAAAAAGAAGTGACTTAGAAAAATATTCCTGCAGGATTATGATCACTACAAGATATGTTTATTGTGAAGATTCATTAAGGCAGAAAGGTAGTCTGTTTTGTTGTGTTTTGTGATAATTATACATTATAATGTATTTGGATTACTGATACAAGTAAAAAGGTGAGGTGGAGGGTACATAAAAATAGATTAAAAACACGTAGTGAAGGAAAGGGCCTCCAATTCTTGTGGTATATGATGATTGCCAAATGGTTGTAAACACCTTCTAAATCAAAAGTGTGAGTAGCGGTCTACAAATTGAATATAATTTTTACAGTAACCCTCACTCAAAAAAAGCAAATAGCTATACAAAATATTCACCACCACCATGATCATCACCTCCAGTGCTAGTGTCACTGGACATTCCTTGAGGTCATATGTGCTCAAAACTCATACTGTCCTGCACTCTGACCCACACAGTACTTGGCTCATTTCATAGTGTCAATAAATAATCAACTTATTAAATTCAAATTAATTAGACTAAATCCCAACCAAAGCATAGCAGGTGATGTTATTCACAAGGAGAGAGAGTACTTGGCATAATCTTGATGACAGATAAGCAGAAGAACCAAACTCCAGATCGAAATGTTACTGTCTTGGAATCCATAAACTACAGAATGAAGAAGCATGCATGTGCTCATCATATATGTTTATAATGCATTTTTTTAAGAAACATAAAATGACAAAGAAAGGCATCAATTAACCTATGATATCAGTGGTCTAGGTTTTCACGATGTGACCCAAAAGGAATCAAGATTGAGAATTAGCATTGGACCACTAAACACACTCTGTACAAATGAATTCTTCCTACAGCAAAAAATTAGCTTTACATGTTATCTCCAATTAAGGATTGATCTTTACCATCTTCAAAATAGGCAGGATAACTGTGTTTTTATTGTCATTGTGGTTGAAATATTTTATTTATTTTCTTTATTTACATGAGGAGAGGGAGAAGGAAAGAATCTCAAGCAGACCATGCTGAGTGTGGAGCCCAGCATAGGATCTGGTCTTACAATTGTAAAATCATGATCTGAGCCGAAACAAAGAGTTGTATGCTTAACCGACTGAGCCACCCGGAGCCCCCAAAACTGTTTTTTTTTTGTTGTTGTTGTTGTTTTGTTTTGTTTTCCAAAATTATTTTTTAAAACCAGATATTTTAGGTGCCTGGGTGGCTCAGTGGGTTAATTTTTCTGCCTTCAGCTCAGGTCATGATCTCAGGGTCCTGGGATCGAGGCCCACATGGGGTTCTCTGCTCCACAGGGAGCCTGCTTCCTCCTCTCTCTCTGCCTGCTTCTCTGCCTACTTGTGATCTCTCTCTCTGTCAAATAAATAAATAAAATCTTTAAAAAAAATAAAAATAAAACCAGATATTTCACTTAAAATATAGCATTTCATTCCTTTCTAAGGAAGTTTCTTTTTTGTATCTTTTTTCTACTGAATAAAATAGGAAAATATATTGCTAGACTATTAGACAAATTAGAAAAACTACTTCGCATTATTTATGACAATAACAATGGATTATTTTTACAATAGTACTGATTATTATATTGTTCAAATTTAGAAGATTTATCAGCACAAAGTGTTCATGTGAAGTGTTAATGTTTGGAATTTTGATATGTCTATAATGTGAATTCATTGTTTTGTTTTGTTTTTTATATAAAAGGTAAAGTACTCTTTAGGATTGTATTTAACCTTACTCTGCTTAACTGAGTAAGGACTTTACATCTCAGCTTTACAAGACAGACAAAACTTTTAATGTCAAGTCCAGAATCTTCATATGGGATCCTTGGGGAGCAAAATGAAATAACAAACCTTCAGGACACATTTTTTTTCTAGTATGAGCAGAGGTATCTAAAGGCAATGACCATAGTGTAAATCCTGATGGCACTCAACCACTTAACTGTGTGAATGCAAACAGGGTTGGGACCTTGGTAAGACACCAGGCATGACTGAAATCACAAGAACAGCAAATCTTGTTAAACAATTCATACTTAATCATAAAAAACAAAGTGTTTTTTTTTTTTGCTTTTCACACATTTGAATGCAAGTGTAAATCTGTGCAATTGCAAAGACAGAAACTATTAAAGTGCACAAGTAAAAGCAGAATTTCTAGAGTGAAATACAATATATAACAGTCTCATATCCCTTAAGTAGGCTCTGACAAAAAAATTTGCTATTGCTTTTGTATATTACAACAAATTTAGGGGCTTAAGCAATGCAAATAT
Organism: Spilogale gracilis; assembly: GCA_004023965.1. Classification (NCBI taxonomy): domain Eukaryota; kingdom Metazoa; phylum Chordata; class Mammalia; order Carnivora; family Mephitidae; genus Spilogale; species Spilogale gracilis. The sequence continues at coordinate 72,156 of PITA01008716.1, forward strand.
ATTTTCTAACAGTTCTGTAAGACAAAAACCCAACATGGGTCTCGTGGAGCAACATCAAGGTCTTTGCAGGGTTGTGCTCCTTTCTAGAGGTCCTAGGAGAGGATCCATTTCCTGTTTATTTGAGTCATTAATAGAATCTAGTCCCTTCAAATTATAGGACTGAGATCCCCCTTTTCTTGCTAGTTAGCTAAGGACCTCCCCAGCTTTAAGAAACTGCCCACATTTCTTGGTTTATGATTCCCTCTTACATTTTCAAAGCTAGTAATGGCAGAGGAAGTCTCTCGTGCTTGAAATTTCTCCTCCTTTTCTTATCTCATCTCTGTAATATCTGTAACATATCTGTCAGGAAAGGTGCTCTCTGCTTTAAGGATTTGAGTGATTAAACTGGGACCACTTATATAATCCAGCATTTCTCCCCATCTCCAGGTCAGTACCCTTAATCACACCGGCCAAGTCCCTTTTGTCATGTAGGGTAACATTCACAAGTTCTGGTGATTAGAACATGGACACTTTGGTAAGTGTCAACAAATATTTTGAGAGGATGTCTTATAATTTATATATAGTTGTCTAAAATAAATAGCAGTCATTTTTACAGAGTTAGCAAGTATAACATACGTATCCTATGTGAGTAGATTTTAAGGTCATAAGAAATGGGTTGAATAGGCGATAGGGATTAAGGAGGATACTTGTGATGAGTCATGGGTGTTGTTTTTAAGTGTTGAATCACTGAATTCTACACCTGAAGCTGTATGTTAACTAGAATTTAAATAAAAACTTGGGGAAAAAAAAGAAATATCAATGAATTTGGCATATGCAGTGATACATATAGTATTGATTAAAAGGACAAAAATATATTACTACTCAGTACTACATTTGAGATTTCTGAGTGGGGCAAATTGTAAAAGGTGGCCTTAATAAAATCTTCTAAAAGCAATTGTATAAAAAGTCTATAGTAGTCACCTTCAGAAATACTCATGGTGGCATTTGGGAAAGTCTGTTGAACATCAGTATATTACTCAGCTAACAATCATTTCTTATGAGTGAAGCCTTCTTTAGCATTTTCACCACATGCTCATTGGGTTTTTTTCCTTGCAACACTTAGGAGTGACACCAAATCACTCTATTACAGAACTTTAAAAGACAAGACCTTCCTTTCTCCACTAAGTTGTAAATTTAGAGAGCATGAACTGTGCCATATATGTGAATTCGTATGCCTCCTTCAGTTTCTCATTTGCAGCCTTAGATAACGATGGCCACATGCTGTGCAATAAATGTACTTATTTTGCTTCATCCAGTACTGAGATACATGCATCTATTCAATTTTTTTTATATATTACCTGGCCTTTTGGGCACTGTGGAAGTTATTTCAAAACTTTTCCCCAGGAAATGGAGCTACATGTCCTTGGCACACATGTATCACCCACAGTGTTATGTGAGTTTGAAACTTGAGAACATGATGCTCAATTACATGTATATATATATGCCTGGTAAATATAATTACCATGTCCGAAGCACTTATTTTTAAAACACCTTGACATCTAGCAGAGAGTAAATAAAATTCAAGTAACATGTTAATATCCCTATTTATGTATTTCACCTGAAATTATTAAGAGCAGGTTATGACTGTAAACAGATTTGATTACTTAATCATGCTTTTACTGGGGAGATTTGGCTCAACAGCTTGACATCCCTTGGAAAGATAGTTTTAACATATACTATTTTACTTATAATTGTGGCCTTCTTTACTTCCTGGAATGGATCTACTAAATGTCCTGCTCAAAAAAAATAAAGTATAAAATTTATTCTTGTTTAAAGAGATAACAAGACTAAAAAGCCATGAAGGTTATTTGCACTTGCCAAGCTGATAAATTGGACTAAAGGGAAAATAGATCCTAAGTATAAGAATCAATTGATGTTTTCTACCAAGACATTTGCCATAATTATAATGTCACTCTTGATAGATTGACTCTTTTAATTCTCATCTATAACCTATCTGGTGTTTTCCCCAAAGAAAACAAAACTGTTCATTGAACTGTGTATTTTGTTCAGAAAATTATTTCTATCACAGATTTATTTGAACATATATTTTACACATGTAAATATGTAGTTTTTTAAAAGATTTTATTTATTTGACAGAGAGAGATCACAAGTAGGCAGAGAGAGAGGAGAAAGCAGGCTCCCTGCTGAGCAGAGAGCTGGATGCAGGCCTTGATCGCAGGAACCTGAGATCATGACCTGAGCCCAAAGCAGAGGCTTTAACCCACTGAGCCACCCAGGCACCCAATGTAAATATGTTAAAGAACATATTGTGGCAATCATACTTTTATATTCACCACTAGTTTTTATAATATTTTTAAAAAATTTTATAATAAATGTTCATTGACATTTGTCTACTATTGTTTTATAAATCAAAGAGGAAGTTCTTTTCTTTCAATAATTAATGTAAATTATCATATAATTAACATTTATGATAGTTAATTAAGAATCTTAGTACCATCAAAAAATTACATTTAATATCACCATCAACTGTCATCAATAAAGTACTCATATTCATGTAATCCTTACGATCACATTCAGTTTAAAAAAAACAAAAGCCAGTTTCACTTAACAGTGTTGTTGGACCCATAAATAAAGGGAGAATAAAGTGAGCCTGTTACCAAAAGGGAAAATAATTGGCAGTATTATGGTCAAAGATCAAAATTTTATTTTTCAAGAGAAAGTCAGAATTTTGACAAACGTGAATCTGCCACCCTGAGCTTGGGTTTCCAAATGCTTAAGGAATTTTCTGATGATATTTGGTAGTGATAAAAATAGATGTGACCTCGTGAACTTCTTGGAAGAGTGTGAGCTCCCCCAGGGGACCATGGGCCCTATATTGAGGACAGCTGGTATTATAAATGTTGGTTCTAAACGTGTGTATGTGCATGTATTTATTTATGTGTAATTAGTTTTGTGACCTACAAACAAAGAGATTTTTTTCTAATGTTCAAGAATTTATTAAAATTGTTTCTACATTGGTATACAAAGAAAATCTCAGGGGCACCTGGGTGACTTATTGGTTAAACCTCTGACTCTTGCTTTCAGCTCAGGTCATGATCTCAGGGTCCCGAGATCGAGCCCTGCCTCCAGTTCCATGCTCAATGGGAGCATGTTCCCATGTTCAATGGGAAGTCTGCTTAAGATTCTCTTTCTCTCTCTTCCCCACCCCCGTCCCTCCAATCTACACACTCTCATGCATTCTCTCTAAAATAAAAACAAAAAACTCAGTAAACACCTAAAGAAAAATATAATACAAGACTAAACACTTGGACTGAGATGAAATTAAGATTTTTTTTTTTCCCTATTATACCTGGGTGGCACAGTTGGTTAAGCAACTGCCTTCGGCTCAGGTCATGATCCTGGAATCCCAGGATCAAGTTCTACATCGAGCTCTCTACTCAGTGTGGAGTCTGCTTCTCCCTCTGACCTCTCCCTTCTCATGCTCTCTCTTTCATTCTCTTTCTCTCTGAAATAAGTAAAATCTTTAAGTAAAATCTTAAAGAATTTTTTCCTAAACAAATAGAATCAACGTCAAATAACCCAAAACACTGAAAATACTTTAGGAGTGTTAAATGACATACAAATTAACTCCATCTAAATTGAATGGAAACTATTCAGAAATTAATGACTATATGTATGTATATCTGTGTCCTTATCTTAATATGGTGATCAATATATATTTAATATATGATTTCTTATGGTATCTTTAATTTGTTATCTTTATATATATACTACTTCAGAAAGCTATACTCTGAATGAAACTTAGAGCTTCTGTTTGAATCACTAAATAAGAATACACTGAACATTCAACTTAAACCCCAAACAAGTACCATTTTTAATCGTAATCAAAGTAGTAGTATTTATATTAAGATGAAAAGAATGTCAAATACTGGTAAGCATAACAACACAATTCATTTAAGCAGACTTAAAAGATGTTCAGAAAAGGACTTAACATGGGTCTTTAATCCAAGCAGTGGATAAATTAGCAAATATACTGAGTTAAGTAGAAGTAATAGAAGAAGTTAAGTAGAGTAGCATAATCTTTGTATCAGAGAAATACAGTGCTATTGGGAACCTTGAGTTGTTACCAGATTTCAGAAGTTGGAGATGTTAGATCTGTAACACACAGATGAATTCTGCCCTAAACCTCTACCCACATTCACTAGTATTCTCACTGGACAATCTAGACAGATATGACAATTGAATCTTGAGCTTCTGTAAATGCCTATGGTGATCTGGTAGAGTGACAGTAATCAAAAATTCCATAAGAGCAATTGTTCAAGTTATGGAAAAAAATAAAATTCTGAGCAATCAACTCAGAACATTATTTCTAAGCATTCAGGAATTTTACCCAAGGTTATAGCTTCTGACAATGAATACAAACTGAAAGACAGTGTGGAATAAAATATAAGCAGGAGCTCTAATATCAGACCAATATGTTAATATCCAGGCTCCCCTATGTACTTGGTATGTGACCTTGAATAAGATACAAACATCTTCCAATTAAACCTCAGTCAGAACATGGGTTTATTTCATTTCTGAACTAGAAACCTACATCTAATTACCAGAGACTCAACCAAAGAGGATTTTTAGAGATACAGGTATGAGGACCAATTACATCTTTAGGAGCTAAGGTCAGCTTGCTTTTATTTGCACCTCATTCTGTCTTTTGAAAATAGAATAAACATGTCAAAGACAGGCAAGAGAGGAAAGGAGTCACCACTATACACTATACACAAAACACGGAAGGAAGACAAAGTTTATAGGGTATGAAGAGTTGAATGTAAATCTTAGTGAGTTTCAGGTAACAGACCATGGATGATGGTAAGTAAAATTTACTTTTGAACAGTTCATCTTAGACAGTATTATGTTTTAGCTAACAAGATAGGATAGTCATTTATCATGATTTCATTCTCCAGGGATGGCCAGATATTTTTCAACAGAAAGGGTTGTCCTAGAAGCTGCTACAAATGCTTCTGCACACTCTCCTTCCTTTATTGGTTAGTTTGGTATTTGAATGATAAATTCTAAAAACATGTTTTCATTGGTGAAAGTAAATCCTTCAATTAGTATAGTAGATGTCTGAATAAAGGACACACGTTGTTAAAATCACTACTATGTATTTTTACACTGTAAAAACACCAAAAAAGCATTAGTCTGGGATAAACTAGAAATAAGAAAAACAGAATGGTCGTAAATAGGCTTAAAAAAACACCCTTCTGGAATATAGTCACATCTGCCTGCAGGGACCTTTTCAACTACAGGGAGTAGTCAGATCATTTTAAGTGGTAGAGAACCAAAAGTTTTAGTGTAAAAAACAGGTCACATGAACTGCTTTCTGTTTGCTTACTAATAGTTTCTATATGTGTGGCAGAAGTTGGTCTGAAACTAACTTTCACTATAACCTAACAAGTAGGGTTGTTGGGACCCTCCCCTAGTTCAAGTACTTGTTTGTGTTCAAATTGGCTTAGATGAATTGGTATCACCTGAAAATTTTCAGTACGGGGCTTCAAAAAGAGATCAAGATGGGTGAAATGGCTTGGAGTATCATTAGTGGGGGAAAGAAATAAATGAACCCTAATGCACAGTGAGATCAGACACATCAAGTGGTTGGACTTAGAACTTGCAAATCACTGGGGGGAGAACACAGAATAAAAATAACCTTGGCTTAATCATCTGACACTAAATTATGAAAGATCCTTTTATTAGATTCAATTACTATATGACCAAACCATGTTTAAATTCATTACCCTACTCTATATACATAGTCTCTTCTTTGGCATGAGTCATCATGACACTAATTACATAATGTCATAATTATTGGTTTCCTTTAAAATATTCCAAAAAAGTCTGAATAACTCAGGGCAGAATTAACTTTGTGTTGCACCATTTTTTTTTAAGATTTTATGCATATAATTGACAGAGAGAGAGAGAGCACAAGCAAGGGAAGCAGCAAGCAGAGGGAGGGGAAGAAGTAGGCTCCCCACTAAGCAGGGAGCCTGATGTGGTTTCTGTGGGATCGTGACCTGAGACAAAGGCAGACACTTAACTGACTGAGCCACCCAGGTGCCCATGTGTTACACCATTTTTTCAGTCAGTATCTAATTTAATGTCTCCCTTAAAAAAAGGAGTCACTACATAATAAATAAAGCATAGGTGTATTTGTGAATATGTATATATATAAGCATGTATATATATGCATATAGCTCTATATCATTCTAGTTATGTTGACTATGCCAATTTAGATTTTTTTAAAAAGATTTTATTTATTTGACAGAGAGAAACACAGCCAGAGAGGGAACACAAGCAGGAGGGGGTGAGAGAGGGAGAAGCAGGCTTCCTGCTGAGCAGGGAGCCCGATGTGGGGATCGGTCCCAGGTCTCCAGGATCATGACCTGAGCCAAAGGTAGTCGCTTAAGCAACTGAGCCACCCAGGCGCCCCGCCAATTTAGATTTTTTAAAGAACTCAAGGGACTTCATAAAACTTACTCCTAAGCTATGGTGAGATAAAGTTGACACAGAACACTGTGTTAGCTTATAATGTACAACATGATGATTTGATGCATGTATATATTGTGAAGAAATTAACACAATAAAGTTAGTTGACACATCTATCACCTCACATAGTTATGTTTTATGTAGTGGTAACATTTAGGATTTACTGTCTTTCAGGTTACATAATACAGTATTATTAACTATAATCACCATGCCATACATTATATTTTCAATACTTACTCATCTTGTAACTTCAGGTTTGTATTCTTTGACCAACATCTCCCTATTTCCCCCAAGCCTTCAGGCCCTGGCAATCACTATTCTAGTCTCTGTTTCTGAGTTGGTTTTTAGATTCTACATATGAGATCATACCATATCTGTCTTTGATTTATTTCACTTAGCATGATAGCCTCAAGATCCATCCATATTTTCACAAATGACAGAATTCCCTTTTTTATGACTGAATGATATTTCATCATGTATATATGCCTCATTGTCTTTATCCATATATCTGTCAATGGATACTTAGTCATTTCCATGCCTTGGCTCTCGTGAAAAAAGCTGCAGTGACCATGGACTGTAGATATCCCTTAGAGATTGTGATTTCATTTCCTTCAGGTAACACTTAGAAGTGAGATTCCTGGATGACATGACAAGTCTATTTTCTAGTTTTTTGAAGAACCTACAACATTTTCCACAATGGCTACACCAAAGCACATTCCCATCAATAGTATACATTGGTTTCCTTTTCTCCACATCCTTGCCAAAATATAAAAGTTCAAGTTAAAAGATACAATTGAAGAAACCACAAGAAAACATTTGAGAAATCTGATACTTTCTGACAGATTTCAGAGTCTTTTCCTCCATCTCACAGAAAGCACTTCCTGTTAAGAACATGAACCACCAAGATCGGAATGAGATACGCTGATCTCAATAAAAGGTGTCATCCTGAGAGTAGTCTTTTGTACCCTTCTATGACAAAACACACTCAAGTGTGCATGACCAGTTTTAGAACAGAAACTAAGACTTCAAACAGGAATCAAATATAATCTATAAATCTTTTATCTTTTTTTTTAAAAGATTTTATTTATTTATTTGACAGAGAGAAACTCAGGTAGAGAGGGAACACAAATGGGGGAGTGAGAGAGGGAGAAGCAGGCTCCCCGCCAAGCAGGGAGCCCGATGTGGGGCTCGATCCTGGGTCTCCAGGATCATGACCTGAGCCAAAGACAGACGCTCAATGACCAAGCTACCCAGGCGACCCAAATCTTTTATTTTCTATAAAAAATGCTGACAACTGCTCCTTGGTGTATAGATTGCTCCCTGGTATATTCTCTACCCTAAGCCAAAAATACTTTGATCACTAGTTAGAATATTCTAGGCAGGTTTGGCCATGGGTTAGCACCATGCTTTCACTCTAAGGCTTCAGCAATAAGCAGAGTTGTAAAAGATCAGATGCAGATGAGATTAACCTCATATTTACACAATGTGTATGTGTGTAGAGACTGAGAGACAGGGAGAGAAGGAGGCAGACAGACAGACAGAGAAAAGCCCTGATGGGAACCCAGAGTAGAAAGAATCTGGGTCCAAAGGAATTTCACTTAGTATGCCCAATATACTTCCTTAAAAGCTGAAGAATCATGGTTTTAATTATAATTTAGAAACAAAAATTAGATGCTCATTTTTCCTCTAACCTTCCATGGAAGATTCCATGGATCTACGTTTTAACATTAAAAAAAAAAAAAAAAAAAAAAACTGTCTTGCCAGAGATAATGTTTTTAAAAAAGCTAATTTTGTATTAAAAGCAATATTCATTGCTTTTAGCCAATATAACTATGCTATTAAGCTTAGATGGGGAAAATAGTGACGTCTAAATTTAGAGCAGCAATAGATTCAGTAACAAAACAACTTCCCAACTAATCTCTGAAGCTTATAACTGTTTTCCATTTGTATATCCCTGATGCTTTTGCCATTTTCCAACTGTGAAACAAAGTGCATATCACTTAGCTTCTTGTGCTTCACTATATCTTCGTACAATGGGGATAAAAATAGTATCTTGGGCGCCTGGATGGCTCAGTTGGTTGGGCGACTGCCTTCGGCTCAGGTCATGATCCCGGAGACCCGGGATCGAGTCCCACATCGGGCTCCCTGCTTGGCGGGAAGCCTGCTTCTCCCTCTCTCACTCCCCCGGCTTGTGTTCCCTCTCTGGCTGTGTTTCTCTCTACCAAATAAATAAACAAACAAAAATCTTAAAAAAAAAAAAAAAATAGTATCTTTCTATGTTTTATGTAAATTAAATTAGTTTCATAAAATATTTAAAACATGTGTCCAACACAATATACGTGCTTGAGTATTAAATAAAATTATTACTTATATTAATTATTAGATATAATTATTATTAGTAGCAGCATGCTTTGTAATGCTACTGAGAATTCTCATACATGTTATTATCTGCTAATAACAATTTAATTGTCAGGAGTTGTTTTTTATGTTTTTATTCATTTCTGGATCCCAAGTCTTCACAATTCTTTGTCAATGTTGCATGGCCTAGATTGTTCATTTAAGTAGCATATGTTTTAGCTTTAATTGGTAAAGGTCTGTTGTTCATAGCCTCAGCGGAATTAGATCAAGCGTATCTTTTTTTGTTTAGTTTTTAAGAAAGTGGGTTGCTCTAATTTTTTCCTCAGGTGTAAGTTTTAATACTTTGCATCCCACATCTTCCCCCCCAAAAGATTCATGACTTTTAAAAAATGCAAAATAAATTATAAATTCCATTATGTTAACAAAATAATTTCCAAAATAAAATAGGCATAGCAATAAACTTAAGTTTTCAGTATTGCTCAATGCATTTTTAAGTCCCTTAGTACTCATATCACTTCAGATACTTATAGTAAGCTCTGAATATTAAAGACAAATATGTGTGTGTGTGTGTGTGTGTGTGTGTGTGTGTGTGTGTGTATAATGAGCCTACCTTTACTATGTTGTTGGGGACGGCGTGATCCGCCCCTCCTGCCATGCTGCAAGCCGCCAAAAAACTTTGGTGGAGGTACCCATGAATGTGGATAAAAGTCCCTCCTGGCTTTCCCCACCAAGAATCTGGAAAGACACGTACCCTGTGGGCCGGGGTAATTTGTCCTTTGTGTCCCTGGGACGTGCATCTGGGCAAGTGCTCATCCAAGGCATGGAGAGCAATGATCCTCCCTCAAAGTGAAAGAGCTCTGCAAAGTTGCAATCACTGACACCAAAAAATATTTGTTTCCTTTGTTCCCTGTCTGTTTAACTACCATAAATTCTTTGACACTATTTCTTCTTACTTTACTTACTCAAGTAAACACTTTTGTTTCCACTTACCATCATTAAAAACAGTTTAATCTTAGTTATCCTGCAACTCTATGGAGGAAATTGTCATGGCTTTTAAATGGTTAAATAAAGGGATTAATATAAAAAGTAAAACTATACTAACAAGGACATCCCCACACGCACTAAAGATCCATATTAAAGAGTTCTGAATCCAGTCTTGGAAAAACAGGCTTGAGCAAATGCTTTTACCTTTGCAAAAGAAGTTATTTTCCTCCTTGATGCCAAACAGACTAACTTTTGGTCATTATGTTAATAATGTAGCTAAAACTTTGTACATAACTCATCTAAGCCTTTCAATTGCTTTCTTGTTTGTAAAACCTGCTTAAAAACACCATATCATTACTCTGCCCTTTATCGTCTAAGCACCAAATGTAGAAACTGTGAAAAACCTTACTGAGCAACATGTCCTTGGTTTGGTTTGGGGAGTTAACTCTGAAATGTAGATAGGTGCACCTGCAAAAACATCTTTCACTGATCAAAGCACTATGTTTCTCTAACAAGGACACTGTGTAATCAAAAATCATTTTCTTAGACTTTAACCTAACTGCATCCCCCAACCTCCTCTTGCCTTGGAATAATAAAAAACTGGGACCCTTATCAGTCAAGAGAGACAAAAAAAGCAGAGACAAAAACAGTAGAGAAACAGTAGAGAAACAGTAGAGAGACA
>PITA01008717.1:0-44304 GCA_004023965.1 Spilogale gracilis
GGGGCGCCTGGGTGGCTCAGTTGGTTAAGCAACTGCTTTCGGCTCAGGTCATGATCCTGGAGACCCGGGATCGAGTCCCACATCGGGCTCCCTGCTCGGCGGGAAGCCTGCTTCTCCCTCTCTCAGTCCCTCTGCTTGTGTTCCCTCTCTAGCTGTGTTTCACTCTGTCAAATAAATAAATAAAATCTTAAAAAAAAAAGAATGTACAGAATAGTCAGGATATGAAAGCAATTCAAATATCCATCTAGAGATGAATGGATAAAGAAGATGTGCATATACACACATATGCATATACACAATGGAATATTACTCAGCCATAAAAAGAATAAGAGCTCATCATTTGTGACAACATGGATGGATCTAAAGAGTATTATGCTAAGAGAAATAAGTCAGACAGAAAGACAAATACTGTAGTTCACTTACATGTGGAATCTAAACACAAAAGAAACCAATGAACCAACAAAAAGCAGAAACAGACCTATAAATATAGAGAACAAACTGACAATTACCAGAGGGGAGGAGGTAGGGGGATGAGCAAAATAGGTGAAGGGCAGTGGGAAATACAGGCTTCCAGTTATGGAATGACTAAGTCATGGCAATAAAAGGTACAGCATAGGGAATACAACCAATGGTATTACAGTAGGGTGACAGATGGTAGCCACACTTGTAGTGAACAGAGAATATATAGACTTGTTGAATCACTTTATTATATGCCTGAAATTAATGTAACATTGTATGTCAACTATACCTCAATAAAAAAAGAGTACTTAGTAATCCAATAAAAAATTATTTAAAAAGTTAAACTTCTGCATTAGGGGATAATGTATAATTATCCTCTGTATGTTTATAATGTGTGACTATTATGTTTTTTTCTCACACATTTTAGATCAGTTGTTCCTATCAATCACTAATAATTACCACTGTTAATAAGTTCTAGAGTTTTGTTTAAATAACAACATTTAAGTAACAAAAGTAGGGGTACCTGGGTGGCTCAGTCAGCTACACATCCGACTCTTGGTTTCAGCTCAGGTCATGATCTCAGGGTCCTGGGACCGAGCCCTGCATCAGGCTCCCTGCTCAGTGGGAAGTCTGCTTTTTCCTCTCCCGCTGTGTGCATGCATACACACATACACATACACACACACACACTCTCTCTCTCTCTCTCAAATATTTTTAAAAAGTAACAGAGAAATATAGAACAGTTTCAAATAAACATTCATTTTCATGACCTCATATTAAAGTGATAATACATGTGTGTATATTGCATATCAGTTTTTTCCTGATATGGCTATGTCCTAGATTTATAGTCCAAAAAGTCCTCTTACTTCCCTGAGTGAATGTACCATAATTTATTCAACCAGTTCTCCACTGATGGACATTTAGGTTGTTTCCAAGGTTTTGAGCTTTTTTTATTTTTTAAAGATTTTATTTATTTGTCAGAGAGAGAGAGAGAGAGAGAGACAGAGAGAGAGAGCCAGCACAAGTAGGGGGAGAGGTAGAGGGAGAAGCAGGCTCCCCAATGAGCAGGGAGCTTGACACAGGGCTCCATCCCAGGACCCTGGGATCATGCCCTGAGCCCAAGGCAGGTGCTTAACCAAGTGAGCCACCCAGGTGCCCCTAAATGAAATCTTTAAAAATAAAATAAAAATTTCATTGCACTGGGCAGACAGGAAGGCACCGTGGGACTGGCCAGTGCAGACATGAAGACGGGAGTCTTGGCAGTAAACATGGGCAGAGTCTCTGTCTGGCCAGTGAGAAGCAGGCAGCATCGCAGACACAGCCAGACAGAGGACACTATGACAAATGACTGCACCCCTGGGAGATCCCAGGAGAAGGATGGAGGCAGAGACCTGGAGGAGATGGACTAGAAAGGCTGGCTACCACCCGGCGGGACAGGGTGAGTGGGTGAGGGGTGTGGGGCAGGGTAGGGGGCAAACAGGCTCCGGGACAGCCTTCTGCTGAGCTGGAGAGATGGGCAGCAGACAAGCTGGCTCTGTTTATGCCTTTTCACAGTTTTGCCAGTGTATTTTTGGGCTAAATTCCTATAAACAGGATTTGGGGTCTACGTATACATACATATGTAGTTCTGACATTGCCAAATTCCCCTCTACTGAATGTGCTTTTTTTTTTTTTTTTCGTTTTTTCCTTTTTTAACACCCATCAGCATCATGCAAAGTGCTCACTTTCTCATTGCCTTATCAAAAGAGTACGTGGTCAAACTTTTAGAATTTTGCCAAACTGCTAATAAAAATGGTATCTTAGTATAGTTTTAATCCGCATTCTTTTATCATGAGTGAGATAGAATATTTTTTAAGTGAATTTTACATCTTTTTCTATGATCTGTCTGCTCTCATCTCTAACCTATTTTTCTGTAAGATTACTAGATATTTTCTTTTCTGGTTTTAAGAAGTTCTCTATATTAACTCTTTATGATTTAAGTTGCAATTTTTTAGCCAGTGCATTATCGGTCTTTTTACTTTGTTTTTGGTTGTTTTTATACTTGTTACATCAAAGTATTTTTAAATAACATTTATCAACAAAGATGTCGTTTAGTACCATAGGTATTCATGAGATCCCTTAAGAAGATGGCTTCAAGAGGGAAGCAGGCTCAAAATCGAGTCCTGAGGAAGCCAAACATTTAGAGATCAGGTAGAGGAAGGGGACCTAGTGAAGGGCTCTGAGAATAAAGACCAAAGCTAGAAAAAAATCAGGAGAGAGTGTTTTCACTGAATCTAAGAGAGATGTCAACTCTCAATTACCCTTTAATAACACATCTATAACATAAATTTTAACATTGTTTTCTTTGTAAATATATTTACATAGGGGCGCCTGGGTGGCTCAGTTGGTTGAGCGACTGCCTTCGGCTCAGGTCATGATGCCGGAGAGGGCCCCACATGGGGCTGCCTGCTCGGGCTTCTCCCTCTCTCACTCTCCCTGCTTGTGTTCCCTCTCTCGCTGTGTTTCTATCAAATAAATAAATAAAAAATCTTAAAAAAAATCTTTACATAATTCCCTTTTATGAATGATTTTCATGCAGTTCCTTCACACTTTACCAAGCGAATTTTACTTAAAAAAATATTAACCAGGGGCGCCTCCGTGGCTCAGTTGGTTAAGCAACTGCCTTCAGCTCAGGTCATGATCCCGGACACCCAGGATCAAGTCCCACATCGGGCTCCCTGCTTGGCAGGAAGCCTGCTTCTCCCTCTCTCACTCCCCTTGCTTGTGTTCCCTCTCTGGCTGTGTTTCTCTCTGTCAAATAAATAAATAAAATCTTAAAAAAAATATTAACCAAAAAAATAACTACATATGTAGATTTCTTACATTTTCTTTGTTATCTAATCCATAGATACTGAAACTTTTAAACTTCTATCAAAAGGGAAGTGAGCACAGCAGACCTCAATCAATTTCAGTCAAAATATGAAACTAATTGGAAGAGAAATTCAAAGAATCAAATACTGAGAAAAATCCTTAAGAATTACATAAAGTTTAGATCCTAATGAAATACACTGTAAAGAATTTGAAACTATTAAGAAAATATGAACACTGCCTGGATATTTGATACCCAGAAATCAATACTTTTAAGTAGTATAATGACATTGTAGTAATCTTTCTTAAAAAACAATATTTTTAAGAGATCCAAACTGAAATATTTATAGGCAAAAAGATATGGTACCTAGTATTTGTTTCAAAATCATAAGTTGGGGGGAAAATGGAGAGAATAAGATGCATTGGTAATTGTGAAAGATGGTGAGGGATAGGAGAGTCCATTGTATTATTCTATTTTTGGATGGTTAATTTTTTCATAATAAAAATTCCCTTTAATAAAGGAATTAAGAGCCAAATGTTTGTCCCTAATGGCTTTCTTTAGCTCATCCAAGAAGAAAACGATCTTCATTCTGCTGTATTACCATAGTCCCAGTGGGAGCGTGCAGACAACACGGCCTCCTTCCTTGGCACTTCATCTTGATCATGTTCATTTCTTTGGGGTTATGTCCCAGGCCACTTGGAGATTAATATGCATTCCTTAGAAATGCCCACCAAAGTGCGGCATGTGGGGAGGCTTGTTTTGGCTTCCTAGGACTCTGTTAGAACATAGTCTTTCCCCTTCCCGGTGCACAAGTGGTGACACGTGATTAAAGGTTAGCGGTCAGGTACTTGTGAGCACTCTGATCTCACTATAATGCTCTTCTGTGTGTCCCCTTCCTCTATAAGAGCTGTGGCCTAAGGTCCGGACTTCTTGGAGAATAATTATGCCGTTGCCACGGATCATCCCCTGCCCCAACTGCCTCTCCCCTCCCCCAGTAAGTTACCCTGAATAGAACTCGCGTGAACAGAATGGAGTCAGCCGCTTCATTTTCCAATCTCAACGCGCCTCCTCAGTTTGGGGGACACTTTACCACCCCCCCCACCCTCTAACACCCAGCCATTTAAATAACATGAAACGCCACAACAAGTAAGTCACTACAAAACAAAACGTGGTGTAGAAAGGACTAAGTAAAATTGGAAAATTGAAAATTGTCTTCCCTTATATGTTACACTAAGTTGTTCAGTGACCTAAATTTTAAAAAATGTTTATTAAATTTTTTGTACAATAACCACTAGGTATATTTTTTATAAAACAAAAAATTCCCGATGTATGTAAGCCAAAACATACAAATCACCCTAACTCCAGGCTAAGAGAAGGCTTTTGTTCACATTGCTTATTCATTTTGTCCATGTATATATATGCTTTCATTTGATTTTGTCTATTCAAAGTGAATTCTCACTGTACATATTGTTTTATATTCTATTTTTTAACTTCAAGATGGATTGTGAATATCTTTCACTTTAATAAAAATTGTTGTAGAACACTCAGACACATAAGTATTTTTCCACTCAGGGGTCTTTTAACTCTCATATCTGTGGTTATTTCTCTTTTGTGATTTCTGATCTTGTTTTTTTTTTCCTTATCGTGCATGGAAAAAAATCATATGAGTTAATTCCAAAAAAACAGTTTTTAATTTTGTCCTTTTGTATGCTTTCTAACTAATGTCTTATTTTATTCTTATTAATGCCTTCTCAGATTATTTTGGTAATCCTTTTCTAATTTCATGAGTCTTTGATTCCTTCAGTTTCCATTGTTTGTTTTCAATACTGAGGATATTTGAGAGAATACAGTTTCCTCCTATAGGTTTTTGTTTGTTTTTTTAAAAGGATTTTATTTATTTGACAGAGAAATCATAGGCAGGCAGAGAGGCAGGCAGAGAGAGAGGAGGAAGCAGGCTCCCTGCTAAGCAGAAAGCCCGATGCGGCCTCCATCCAGGGACCCTGAGATCATGACCTGAGCTGAAGGCAGAGGCTTTAACTCACTTAGCCAGTCAGGCGCCCACTTCTATAGGTTTTATTACATATTCCTATTTCCATTGATTAATCAATTCTATCTCTTAAATTCCTCCTTGATCCAAAGTTATCCCAGAAGGTTTAAATACATAATGCATTATGTGTTTAACTTTACTGGCTAATAATCAGATAGGATCCTAAAGCACTGAAATTTCATGATGATGGACTAAGGCGTACATCGATTTCATTTCTATTTATTTTTCTAGGCATTAAGTGGGCCCTTTGAATGTAAAAATACACATCTTTCAGTTATAGAGAGTTTCCTTAAATTGTGTTTTATTATATTCTGCCCTTTTCTCTCTGACCTCAACTTTTAAAATATTTTTCAGGTGTCAGATTTTTTGAACTGGCCAATTAAAAAAAATCTATTTAGAGGGGTATAGAAAAAATGTACTTAAAATTTGTTTTTATCTTATTTACTGAATTAGCTGAACAAATATTGTCTTATCTTAAACTTTCAAGTTTTCATTTTTGCTATCATTTTAAAGATTTATTTGGGGAGTAGGGGAAAGGGAGAAAGAATCTCTGGTAGACTCCTCACTGAGTGAGGAGCCCAATAGAGAACTCCATCTCCCTGAGATCATGACCCTGACCCAAAACCAAGAGTCAGATGCTTAACTGGCCAAGCCACTCAGTCAGGGCAAAAGTGCCCTTTTGCTAGCACATTTTTTAATTTCCAAGAGGTCTTTTTGCTCACTGAACATTTCTTACAATAGAACCCTGTTTTCCATATATCTATTATTTTCTCATATCTCTGATACAATTGATAGTAATTCTCTTCTCCCTGGATGCGTTATTTTTTCTAAGTTTTTTCCTAATTATTTCAGTCTCTGCCTTCCGTATTAGAGACTTCTGCAATCTGGCGCTTCTTGGCTAGAGGTTCATATTGAAGCATGGGATCTCCAAGAGCAGATCAAGGCTCTGCCCTCCCAGTCGGGGCTTGAAAAGGGTTGCCTTCACTATTAGGAGACTCTGCTGGGCCCTTCTGTTGGTGAATTTCTGACATCATTATCTTTTGGTTCTTGGGGCTTGGACTGGTCCAATTTCTCCACAAATGTGCTTCTGATCCAGGGCCTTCATGTACATCTCCACGGGTATCGTTCACATAAACGTTGTATGAAAGGCTTCCCCAGAGCTGTGCAGCCTAGCAGCTTTTCTTCAAAGATCTGCTAACTGAACAGCCACTTGAAGTGGAGGAAGGAGGAGGTAAAGGAGGGAGAATCTCAACATCCATTATATTTTCATAAGTTACCCCCCATCTTTTCCAGGATCCTTTCTCTACCCCATGTAGCACCTACTTGCCAAAAGGTCTCTCCCTTACCCTTTCTAATCCATTACAGGGATTGAAGAGAGGTAGTCAGAACCATATGGAATTAAGATGTTAGGTCCTGGTGCTTCTGAAGCGTGATCCCCTCCCTGTCCTTAGCCTCATCCTAGCCTCTATGTCTGGGTTTTCTGGGTGCTTCTGTGGTACAAAATGGGTGGCTTCTTGGCTTCCCCTACCATTAGCTCAGTTTCTGGGTCTTCTGGGAGTTTCTGTGTTGATAAAAATAGGTGTATTCTTAGGGGTGCCTGGGTGGCTCAGTTGGTTAAGCGACTGCCTTCGGCTCAGGTCATGATCCCGGAGACCCAGGATCGAGTCCCACATCGGGCTCCTTGCTCGGCAGGAAGCCTGCTTCTCCCTCTCTCACTCCCCCTGCTTGTGTTCCCTCTCTGGCTGTGCTTCTCTCTGTCAAATAAATAAAATCTTTAAAAAATAGGTGTATTCTTGGCTTTCTGGCCACTAGCTCATGATCCACCTTTCTTGGGTGAACCAAGTCTGCGCGTGCATCCACGTGCTTCACATCTTTAAAGATACAGCTTTTTCTTTATCTATCCCTTTTGTTCTTGTGAATGTGTGTCTTTTTACTTTCATTTTATAAAAGATAATACCTTTGTCCAGTCCTCCATATTTAATAGGAAGTATGGCTAAAGGATCTTGAGCAAATCTCCCAAACAGATTAATTCCAGTCTTATGAACAAGACAGTGATTTTACACCATTTAGAAGGTTGAGAGAATCCCTTCTGGTGAACTATAAAGTCACATAATGTAAATTTTCCTCACTTTTCTGCTATTTTGGTTATTTGGTACCACTTGACTAGATTTTTCTAGAAGACTATTTCATACTGAAAGTTAAGTTCTGGTACTTCACTTCGTCGCACTCAGATTCATGGCACTTATCCCATTTTTTATGCATCTTTGAGGAAAAGGACCTTTATTTTATACTCCCATCTCTTCAAAACCCCATTTCAGTGACTTGAGTTTATCAAACTATTAAGGCATTCATGCTTCAGCTTCCGTACAAGTGCTCAGTGTAGCTGAAAAAAAAAATCATTTCAGTTGCCTAAAGAATAGCTTCGAGGTGCTCAAAGACTTATAGTAAGCCTCTTATGATTGTCAGTCCAAAATAAAATAATAAAACCATTTTTATTCCAAGCTAAATTGAACCAAAATATAGATGCTTGCATGAGACATGATCTTGTAAATTTCTCTTTATCCTCCGGACGTGACTTTTGAATGCTATAAATGATCATGTTTACCTCTCCAAAAATATGAAATGCTACTTTAGTCCACACCATCCCTAAGTATTTGAAGTCCTTGGAGAACTCTGCCAAAGTTAAAAACGTTTGGCAACTCAAATACAGAAAATCACGAGAGAATTTTGTTATTTATAGAATGGTATATTTCCATCTTTCTGTGCCAGTTGTTCTTAAAATATGCTTGAGATAATACAACATTATTTTTCTTTAAGTAAAAATATATGTGAAATTAAAACTAAGAATAATATTTATTCAATAATTGAATGCAATAATTAAGAATGCAAAATGAAATCTACTCTAACAATTTTTCTTACCAAAGGATTACCAACATAAATTTTAAATAATCCAGATAAAATACACTGGGAAGCATATAGGGGTAAGAAAAAGTTTATCTGGTATAAAGTAGGATTAGTAACTTTTCTAGTACCGCTCTAGCCTTTTCCTCTTTAGGGACATTCAAGAAGTAGGATTTCTGTAGATATACCAATATATGAAATATAGAATTCACAGTATTATGTAATGGTAGCACATGAGTATTTAAAAACATCTAGAGTTATACTAAAGAATATGATGCAGTATAACTATCTGGCTCTAGGAGACTCTAAACTATGAGATCGATCCTTCCACAAACACACAAAGTTCAGTGAAACAGACCATTTAAGAGAGATCTGCTAGATATTTGGAAAACTATTCTTTCATTATTTGCTCATCTTTTTTGGAAATTTAAGTACCCCAAGAGATCATCATTTTTACAGCTGATACTATTCAAATATTCACGGTTTTGAGATGAGTATTTGGATGGAATCCTGAACTTCAGTTCACATATTCCATCCTTAGGAAAAACTAATCTCCACTAGGGTTTGTGAGAAATGCTCTTTATATTCCAAATCCTTTAACTTCAGGCTTGTTGATCAGGGGTTTCTGGGTCTATAATCGGTTTACACAGACAGGAGACATGTTTATGCTGCTGCCCGGTGATGTGACATACTTTCCCATTGATAAAACGTGATGAACGGTGCTTCAATTCCCAGGCCCCAGTCCAAATTGTGAAGGGTTTTGTTGGCCTACGATGTACTTAGTGTACTCTCAGCATTAAGCTTCTTCCAAAGTTGGAACAGCTTTCAATCCCAGCATTGTAAACTGGGCCATTGCTATCATGTTGATGCTAGAATATGTTTGGCATTATAAAGGGCTACTGTACAAATGAACTTTTAGAATAAGACTTTTTTATAAACTTTCATCTATTGTGGCATTGCTATTTTTCTTTGTTAAAGCGAACAACTGTCAATGGATAGAACGAGCTGGGTTCACCCATTTATTTTATCAAGATATAAAGTGACTGGTTTGCCTGTACGTGAAAAATAAATCTTTGACTTTAGTGATATTTGAAATTCTTCACATAATAAAACCTATAATTCAGACCTCAATTCCCAAAGATACTTTGTGTATGTGGAGAGAACAATCTAGGTTTCTGATATACTAAAAGATATGACCATCAGTCGGCTTCTAATGTCAACGAAGAGAGTGAGAAGCTAACAACCACAACAGGAGCCACAATGAAGTAAGGTGCCACAGCAGTGGTAGAAGTTTTGAAGAAAGTACAAATACAACCCAAAGAACAGAAGATTTTTGTAAGTCATTTATCTGACACAGAATTTGTATATAGAGTATATAAAGGACTATTACTACTCAATAATAAAAAACAATTTAAAAATGGACAAAAGATCCAAGTAAGACACAGAAATGGCCAGTAAGCACACCAAGAGATACTCAACATCTTTAGCCGTCAGGAAAATGTAAATAAGATGAGGTACAAATGAGATACTGGTTCATGCCAATAAAAGAAACCAATAATAACAAATGTTGGCAAGGATGTGGCAAGACTAGAACCCTCCTGTATTGCTGATAGGAATGTAAGATGGTACAGCAGCTTTGGAAACAGTCTAGAAACTCCTCAAAAGGCTAGACACATAAAGACACTATACTACTCCTAGAATGGCCTCTATCCAAAGAAATGAAAACTTACATCTGCACAAAAACATGGACATGAGTGTTTATAGCAGCACTATTCATAATAGCCAAAGAGTAGAAACCACCCACATGCCCTCCAACTAAAGAACGGGTAAATAAAATGTAGTGTGCCCATACAATGGGGTGTTATGACATGAAAGGAGTACGGGCATGCACTACAAGTTGGAGGAACTTGAAAAGATTAGGCTAAGTGAAATAAGCCAATCACAAAGGATCACATAGGATTCCATTAACGTGGAATATCCAGAGTAGGCAAAGCTAGAGAGATAGAAAGTAGGTTAGTGGTCGCCTGAAGCCAAGCAAGATGGAGGTGATTGCTAAGGGGTACAGGGTTTCCGAAGTAATTAAAATGTTTTAAAATTGATTATAGTGTTGATTATACAACTCCTATTATACTAAATGCCAGGGACTTGTATATTTTAAATGGAGGAATTGTATGGTTTGTGGGTTTTATCTCCCTAAAGCTGTTTTAAAAGAACTGGGGGTAACAGGACGGGAATGAAAACTGACTGCAAATGGCCATGAGGGTTCTTTTGTTCGTGGTGAAAATGTTTGATTCTGGTGATGGTTTCACAACTCAAAATATATTAATAATTGAAGTATACCTTCAAAATGAATAAAATTTGATATAAATCTGATATAATTTAAGTACACTCTCAGAGGACCTAAGATTCCATCTCAGAGACAAGAAACATTCTTGGTCAGAACCCAAATTTCTGGAATAGTTATGCTCCCTGAAGCAGAAGTTGTATAAGCAACATAATTTGTGGCCAGCCACAAGGTCCAGAGGCATTGCTGTTAGCAACTGTATCTCACAAATCCAGTTCACTAGTCATACGTTGATTTTTCAAGTGGTTAGGTGGTACAGAAAAGGCAACGTGCACAGCTGAGCACTTCTTCGTGGCCCCATGGGAACCTCCAGAGCACATGACTATAGTACACTTCCCAGTACAGCGTGATCATCCACAGTATCTTCTTACACCAGAGTCCTCCTTGGGGCAGCAGTTATCTGAGCTGCCTGGAGTGGATGGTTTCCTGGAATGTGAAGTGGCCTAATAGCCCCAGAAATGCCAAGGATCAGAGAGATGGATACAGGGGGAGATGTTCATCTATACAACAGCAGGAAGAAGTCACAGTTCAGAGTTGTAGCTAGCTGGTACCTCTGCCCTCTCCCATGCCTGGCGGGCCGGAACGTGCCCATATGGCTAGCCATCAGTGCGGGCAGAACTGGATCTATGATCCAGAGACCGTCATGTCTGACTTCGAACAGCAGTGAAAGAACTGATTACTGGGTTTCTCTGCCAG
This sequence comes from Spilogale gracilis, assembly GCA_004023965.1. Lineage (NCBI taxonomy): Eukaryota > Metazoa > Chordata > Mammalia > Carnivora > Mephitidae > Spilogale > Spilogale gracilis. The sequence continues at coordinate 11,296 of PITA01008717.1, forward strand.
TCAGGCCCACTGGGGTTCCACTGAGACCACAGAGCAAGACCATGGAGCAGGTAAAAATAGGTACCTAGTTTCTAGTCAAGTATGTAACACTGGTCACTCACCATAGCCTAGCTATCTAACATGATAACCACAACAACAAACTCCAGAAGGGTCCCATGAAGCCCTTGATCCAGTAGTAAAACCTGGTAAAATGCTGTAGTATATATCAGCCTTGGTCTTAGGCTAAGAGCTACCAACCATGGAGAACCAAGCTAATGGGGTCCCACCACGTGGTCTCTCATCCAAGATTAGCACCACACCTGGCAATAGGGGGGAAGCAAAACAAAACATTGACAGAGAAATTAAGTCAAAAGATTACATTATAATATAGCCCATCTAGTCCATGTGGGTTGAAGTACTCAGACTGGGTTAGGACAAGTCCTTAAGATAGTAGGATCTCCAGAGAAAAACCAGGAGAGTTGGAAGGGTAGGTTTGGGGGTCATCTCAAAGGGTAAGAGGTAGAAATGGCATGGTCCTTAGGACTGACTTTATGAACCTGGACTTGAGTTCTTACTCTGCCACTTGCTTGCTAAATACCTAAGTGGGAAAGTTACTTTTCATCCTCTATAAAACAATCTGCTTTTTAGGTTTGTCAAATATGAAATGAGAACATTTTTTCTCTATCCCTGGAGCTACTGTATTGAGATTCTCTCTCCCACTCCCAGGAAAACCTCAGAATGAGAGGGAAAGAGCAGAAGGGGCTAATGATAAAGATGGCAAATATGTGAGGACTGATTTCATATTTGCTGATCATCAAAAATGAAGCAGAATGAAAATATAGGTTCTCAAGATAGGTTAAACAATCTGTTTAAATATATAATGTGACAGGGCACCTGGGTGACTGTCAGTTAAACATCTGCCTTTGGCTCTGGTCAGGCTCGCAGGGTCTTGGGACCAAGTCCAAGTCACACTCCCTGCTCAGTGGAGAATCTGCCTCTCCCTCTCCCTCTCCCTCTCCCACTCCCCTGCCTGTACACATGCATGGTCGCTCTCTATGAAATGAATAAATCTTTGTGTGTGTATCTATCTATATCTATATATGACATCTATATGACAAATCCTTAAGAAAAAGTGAGCCGCAATTGAATGTTTTATAAAGGTAATATTTCAATGAGTATTTTGAACATGCCTATTTTAAGAAATTTCACTTAAATTACCTTAAATTGAGGTTTAGGTTACTAACTTGCCAATAACCCATTAATTCTGAGAATTGTCATAAATTATATTATCTATTACGTGACTCCCAGTAAGCATCCAGAGTTCACTGCAAAGTGAGGACAGTGATTTCTCAGGTCACAGAGGAATATACTATTTTTCTATATTGATAGGCAGGTCAGTGGGTAGACAGGACTCTGAATTTGAATCCACCAACACCTGAGTTCTAATTCTGACTTCAGCATTTCCTAGCTCTATAAAATTCAAGTTACAACATATCTGAGCTTCAGTGTTACCATATTAGAAGTGGTCATAATACTATCCATCTTTTAGGTTCAGGTTAATGAGGCATCATCGAAGTGTTTATAAACTTTACTCTACAAAAGGGCATAGCATTCTGTCATGAAGAAGTATCAGTTATTAAACATGTATTGTTTTTCTGAACCCAATTTAGCTGGTAGGTATGTATACTACAACCAAAGGAACATTGGAACTCAACTGTGATTTATTATTATTTTTTTAAGATTTTATTTATTTGACAGAGAGAAACTCAGCCAGAGAGGGAACACAAGCAGGGGGAGTGAGAGAGGGAGAAGCAGTCTTCCCGCTGAGCAGGGAGCCCGATGTGGGACTCGATCCCGAGTCTCTGGGATCATGACCTGAGCCGAAGGCAGTCGCTTAACCAACTGAGCCACCCAGGCGTCCCCAGCTGTAATTTAGAAAACAGTTTCTAGCAAAATGTGGGATATTCTGGCCACACAATGAAATCATCCAGAGGGCTTAAATATGAATATCCAAGCCTCCCTAGCAGAGATGGTTTTACTTTGTCTGCAATATCCTTCGGGTAATGAGACTTCTAGAAATCTTCCAGGGGATTCCGTATGTAGCCAAGCTTGAGACCCACTGCTCTAAAGAAAATTGTCAAATACAAGTTGGGGGAACCAACCCAAGAATGCTACTGTAAATTGAACTAATCTAGTCTGGGCCTAACCTAAAGTACAGATTAGATTAGCCCAGATAAGCATGAATACACTGAAGGCTCAGCTTTTTGTTTCAAGACCAGTTCATTAGTAGGAATCACTGAGCTCAAAACACCTTCTTGCTGGCCTCACTAGGTGACCCAAGAAAAGTTGCTTATGGCCTGGCTGTGTTGTAGTTGGGACCATCTGTGGTTGGACCATTAGTCAGGGTTCTCTAGAAAACAGAATCAAAAAGGTATAGGGTGTGTGTTCATTATTCACTATTCATTATTCAAAATTAAATATATATTTAATTATAAGAAAATGGCCGGTGTAATTACGGAGGTTAACATTTTTAACATCTGCAATCAGCAAGCTGGAGACCTAGGAGAGCCAATGGTGTTCTAACATCAGCTTTGAGATTCAGGAAGAATCTCACTGCCTGAAGGCAGTGAAACAAATGAATATTCCAGCTAGAAGGCAGTCAGGAGAGTCAGCCTTTTTGTTCTATTCCTTCAAGTGATTGACTAATGCCCACCCACGTTTGGGAAGAGGATCGCCTTTATTCCGTCTGCTGACTGAAAGGTTAATCGTATCCAGAAATTCCCTCAAACACACCAGCATAATGTTTAACCAAACCAAGTCTGGGCACCCTGTGGCCAAGCTGACATGTAAAATTAACTCTCATAATGGTGTTTGGTCCTTAAGTTCCGACCGCTGCTCCTGCAGGAAGCACGAAAAGACACCCCAGAGCAGGAATAAGGAGACTTGGAGACAGCTGTCTGGTTGTCTACAGCATCGTTTCTTGGCTTCCATTATGGATTTCCACATCTATGTGTCTCTGGATTATTTAATAATAGTGGCTTCACGAACTGCTACAACTAATTCTGTTTCCCTCTCAAGTACGTGGGTCATTGAGAAGAACAAATAAGTCATAGGCAGCACAGACAAGTTTACTCAACATTTTGACTTTTATATTACAGATATAGGACAGTCTAAATATTCTATTTTACCAAAAGCATTAGGGCAATTTAATAATCTACCCGGCAGCTGGGTGGCTCAGTGCGTTAAGCCTCTGCCTTCAGCTCAGGTCATGACCTCAGGGTCCTGGGATCGAGGCCCATGTTGGGCTCTCTGCTCAGTGGGGAACCTGCTTCCTCCTCTCTCTCTGCCTGCCTCTCTGCCTACTTGTGATCTCTCTCTGTCAAAGAAATAAAATCTTTAAAAAAAAGAATCTTCACCAGTAGATAATTCTATATAGAGACATATAGACCTGTCGATTGGGTTCTTCAAGTTTTGCATTAGTTTTTTCCTCCCTACGTACCCCACCCGTGTCACTGGAACTTACCTCTGACTCTACATGCCAAGCTCTATTTGTGAAATAGGAGCTTCTCTCTGCACTCTCACTTTCTCAAACTCCTACCATCTGGAAATGAAACCTGTCCTTTTAGAAACTCAATTCTTCTCAGAGCAAGCCAAAGTCAGCTGAAGCCTGATTATTACTAAAGCAGGAACCAGAAATAGGCTTATGGGAGGCAGAGGGTAAGGGTGGGGAAATTATCCAGAGGGGAGTTGGGGGCGATCCTTGTAGCAAAGTAACAGCAAAACCCAGAAGAAAAGCAACTGCGGTAAGTAGTCGTAAGTTCATGCATTTCTTCTCTAGGGGGCGCACTCCAACCACCCCACCCAACTCCTGCCTCTGTTATCTTTGTGTATGGTAGTTCTTAAAGCTTGCTCCCCGGAGCAGAGGCCTGAGCCTCACCTGGGAACTTGTTACAAACCCAAATTCTCGGAGACCACCATTCTCTCAATTGAAAACTCCAGAAGTGGAGCCCAGCAGTCTGTTTTAACAAGCCTTCCAGGTGAGGCCAATGCTTATCTCCGTGAAGTTTCACAGTAATGAAAGCATACTCCGTTTCCTCGGTGCTATAGGGACACACCACCACAAAAGAATATTCCTTTCTCTTCCAACTCCTAGGTAGGAAAGATGGTTTCATATTCCTGTCTGTGGGTTCTCTCAGTGTCGCACGCAAACAAGCAAAACATCAGTTGACTCCTACCTGAATTTCTGAACAGCACAGTGAAGAGGCAAAAAGCAAGAGGAGAAAAACCAAAGCTGGGAGGTGAACTTGCACCAATAGGGAAACATTAATATGGCTTTTAGCAGGTTTATGTTCTGAATATTTGTTTTTAAGTGATTTTCACGTTAGTCTACCAGAATGAAAGTCACTGAGGCAGAGCTTTTCAGAGCTGAAGGTCTATCAGAACTCCCTTAAAGCTTGTCAGAAGGATTCCTACCTTCTCCCCAAGATCCTGATAGGGCCACAGTGAGGGCCATGACTGCATTTCCAACAAGTTCCCAGGTAAGGCCTTGTCACTGGTCTTTCAGCTGTAGCCTAGCATCCCACCAGAGGACAGAACCTGTGCCTCAAGCATTCAACAAGTGCCCAATATGTTCAAAACCCTACATTAGCTACTTAGAAAAGAAAGAACACGTCTGTTCCCAATAGGCGCATAGTCTGGTAGGAGCAAACAGATATAAACTATTTTGTTAGGTCCACTTTAAATTTATTGAAGAGAAAGTTACCCTAACATAGGGATAATAATAGCATTCCCTTCATAGCATGATTGAGAAGATTAAAAAAGATAATACATGGAAAACACAGACCATAAAGAATTTTTCAGCAATGGCTGGCATGTACTTAGAATCCTACACCTTGGGCCTTAGGGGTGCTTGTACAGAAAAGGGGAGGTGAGAAGCCACAGCCAATGGTGGGATTCTGAAGAGTCAACCAAGCAAAGGGGGGCGGGAGCACTCACCTGAGATCGTGGGTGCATATCTCTGGCCATAGCAGGCAATTGATGAGAAACCAAAGCAGCTCTTCACATAGGCTATAAAATCTTCCCCAAACCATGTGGCAGGGAGCACAGCTTGGAAATCCAGCAACAAAATTCAGCAGACAGAAGGAAACAGAAACTATCGAAGGAAACTCCCAGAAACACCACTGACTGCAGCCCACCCTTCTGTCGCAACTGCAACATGGTATGGAACTAGATTGCCAGCTCTTAGAAGGCGCCCACCAGATGAACCAAATAAATCTTTGATTCCTTGATCAATAGGAAGCTGCTGGAAATTATGTCAAATCACGTGAAGCAATTCAAGTAATTCTGTTTTATCTTTCAAAGCCTTTGTTTTTACAGAAGCTGGGGTTCTCAACCTTGATTGCATATTGGAATCACCTAGAGAGCTTGAAAAACTACTGATGTTTGGCTCTCATCTCCAGACTCTGACTTAAGTGGCCAGGGTTTAGCCAGGACACAGGGATATTTAAAGTCTTCTCTAGTGACTCCAATGTCCAGCCAAGATTGAGAACAATTCTCAAAGTCTTCATGACTCTCCTATGTTTAGTTACATACAAAGCATAAAAGATTTTATTCCATCCAATACCCAGGAATTTCTAAGTGAGTGTCAAAACTAATTGAGGCTACAAAAGGTCAAAGGAGAATTTGTTAGGAATGTTTTCTTTGGAAAGATTTGTTCTGTAATGCCAATCTCCAGGATGGAAGCTTAGGGGATGACTTCCTCTTCACCTTGGCTAAGAGGGGCTTTAGCAAGATTACTTAGAATTTTCTATTCATCCGAATACCAGGGAGATGAAGTGGCCTGGTATCTGACCATTGGAAAAATTTAAAGGCAGAGAGAAAGATTTGCTGACTGCTCCAATGTTGAGTGGTAAACTGTTTTGTCGGGACAAAGCATGCCTAAGCTCACTGCTCAGGAGGTACAAATTTGCATGGTCCTGGAGGTTCATTCTCTTCATCCTTTCAGCAGATTTGCAAAGATGGCCTACCAGTCTGAGTTCACTCGAAGAGAAAACAGGCCAATACAGACAGTTGATCTCAGAAGACTTCATCTTTCTATTCTATATATATATATATATATATTTTTTTTTTTTTAAAGATTTTATTTATTTGACAGAGAGAAACACAGCTAGAGAGGGAACACAAGCAGGGGGAGTGAGAGAGGGAGAAGCAGGCTTCCTGCTGAGCAGGAAGCCCGATATGGGGCTCGATCCCGGGTCTCCGGGGTCATAACCTGAGCCAAAGGCAGTGGCTTAACCAACTGAGCCACCCAGGCGCCGCCTATATATATATATTTTTTAAGATTTTATTTATTTATTTGACAGAGAGAGAGATTGGGCATGTGAGGACAGCAGGGGGAGCAGCAGCGGGAGAGGGAGAATCAGGTTTGCCGAGCAGGGAGCCCAATGCAGGGCTCGATCCCAGGACCCTGGGATCATGATCTGAGCCAAAGGCAGAGCCTTAACAACTGAGCCACCCAGGCATCCTTCTACTCTATATTTTTATTTATATCTTTCTTTTCGTATTTCTTAAAAGTAAGAGAAATGTCATGGGAATGTCTACAGTTTCAAATACAAGCAGGGAAATTAATTTCCCACTAAAGAATTTAAGGGGAGAGTGGAAGTCAACAAAGAAAGAGTGCTTTTAGCAAAATGGCATACTAGGACGTCCCAGTCCCCACCCCACCCCCTAAAAGAGCTCCCAGAGAATAAGCTAACATGAACCACTGTGTTGTACACCTGAAACTAATAGAACAGTGTATGTTAGCTATACTATAACTTTGAAAATTAACAGAATAATAATTTAACAGCTACCCACATTGGAAATAGCCTGGCAGTGTTCCGGGTTGTAATTAGGAAGTACAGCAACTCAGTAGAACACAAAACCCAGGATGACCACACAGAGAAGGTAGGAATCATTTTACCTGTCCCCCTAGCTCTGGTTCCAAGAGGAATCCCCTACACCGTGAGGTGTTCTAAGTGGATAAGGAGTGGCTTGTTATTACTAAGGACTCTAGAAGCCCACAGTGCTTCCTTGGATCCCACAGCCCACGGTGCTTCCTTGGACCCCACAGCCCACAGTGCTTCCTTGGACCCCACAGCCCACGGTGCTTCCTTGGACCCCACAGCCCACGGTGCTTCCTTGGATCCCACAGCCCACGGTGCTTCCTTGGATCCCACAGCCTTTATTACTGAGGATATGAACAGTCTTAGCCAAGGGAGACCTCAGCAGCTGGATCCACTGGGAACCCAGGCCAATGTCCCCCCTTCCCCTGAAGCAGCCCCACTATGGCCCACATCCCTTCCATAGCCCTGTTACCACCATATGCACACCCACCCACTCCAGATCTGGGGGTTCTACGTACCCACCAGACTCAGTGAAGTGACACCATGGAGTCATTGGAACTCAGAATGCATCCACAGAATGGGCATCACTCACATGTCCCCAGAAGGGGCACCAGACCTAGTACCACCACACATACCCCCAGCTGGCCCCCTTGTGCCCCCCCACAGGTGAAAGTCTCTCTCTACTGATGCTAGTCCTTAAAGCCTAGAAGAAGTGACTGCTTCTTCAAATGTGCTGATAGAAACACAAGGTTACAGAGAACACAAAAAATCAGGCAAACATGACAGCACCAAAGAAACACAACTAATTTCCAATCACTAGCCCCAAAGAAACAGATACCTGTGAATTACCTGACAAAGAATTTTAAAATAATTATTTTGAAGAAGTTCAGTAAGCTCAGTTGAGCTCAGATAGACAACTCGACAAAAACAGGAAAGCGATACATGGACAAAACAAGAAGTTAATCAAAGAGATAGAAATCCAAACAGAAGTTCTGGAGCTGGAGAACACAATGAATGAAATGAAAAATTCACTAGAGAGTTTTGACAACAGAATCAATCAAGTAGAAAAGAGAACCAGCAAACTCAAAAACCACTGGAAGTTAGCCAACTGAAGGAGAAAAAGGAAGAAGAATGAAATACAGTGAAGAAGCCTAAAGGGTAATAGGACATCATGAAGTAAATCATGTCAGTGTACCAAAAGAAGAAAGAGAGGAGAAAGGGGAGGCAGAGAGATTATTTAAACAAACAATATCTGAAAACTTCCTGAAACTGCTGAAGGAAATAGGCATCTGCATTCAGGCAGCTCAAAGAACCCCAGATAGGTTGAATGGGCGCCTAGTTGGCCCAGTCGATTAAGCATCTGCCTTCAACTCAGGTCATGATCCCACGGCTCTGGGATCAAATCCCATGTGAGGTTCCCTACTCAGCAGGGAATCTGCTCCTCCCTCTCCTACTGCCCCTTCCCCCACTTATGCTCTCTCTTGTTCACTCTCTCTCAAATAAATAAAATCTTTAAAAAAAAAAAAAGACAAAGGCAAAAGAGAATTTTGAAATCAGTGAGAGAAAAGTGACTTGAGACAGGGAAGGGATTTCCCTTATGGGGTTATCTGTGGATTTCTCAACAGGCCAGGAGAGACTGGGATGATACATTAAAAGATATATTCAATGAATATGATATATTCTTCCATTTAACTGAATGGAAGAAAACTGCTAGCCAAGAATACTATGTCTGGCAGAAGGATTCTTTAGAAATGAAGGACAGATAAGTCTTTCCCAGATAAAAACTAAGGGAATTTTACATCATTAGACCTGCCTTACAATAAATGCTTCAGGGAGTTATTCAACTTGAAATGAAAACATCTTAAATAATATGAAAGCATAAACCTCAGAACAGATATTAAAACTGGCCCTAGAGAAATAGAAGGTTATTCTGTGATGAAAGAGTCAACTCAAAGAGAGATTTGACAATTATGAATATATACACACTCAACACCAGAGCTCCTAAATATGTAAGGCAAACATTGGCAGATCTGAAGGGAGAAATTTACAGTAATACAATAATATTGGGAGTTAGTACTCCATTTTCAATAATGGATAGACCACCCAGACATAAAGTCAATAAAGAAAGCCCTGACTTAAAAAAATTAAAAAACCCCACTAGATTAAAAAGGACCTTTAAAAAGTTGAGCTCAGGGATTCCTGGGTGGCTCAGTTTAACCAAGTCTGTTTTGGCTCAGGTCATGATCTTGTGGCTGTGCGATCCAGCCATCCATGGTGAGTGTGCAGTCTGTGCCAGATTCTCTCTCTCCCTGTCTCTACCCCTCAATCCCATCTTTCTCTCACTCTCTCTCTCAAATAAATAAATCTTTAAAAAAAGCTGAGCTCATAGAAACAGAGTAGAATGGTACATATTGGGGGTTAGAGGGTGGGGGAAAAGAGGATAAGGGAAGCATCTAGGCAAAAGGTACAAAGTTCCATTTATAAAATGCATGTGATCTGAGGATTTCATGTACAGTACAAAAACTACAGTTAACCATACAGTTGGCCCTTGAATGCTTACAGGTTTTGACTTCCTCAAAACTTAACTAATAATAGTCTACTGTGGACCAGCAGCCTACCAATAACAGAAACAGCCAATCAACATGTATTTAGTAAGTTACGTACACTATATACTGTATTCTTATAATAAAGCAAGCTAGAGAAAAGAAAATGTTATTTAAAAAGTCACAAGGAAAAGACGTTTATGGTACTGTACTGATCAGAAAAAAAGATGCACGCAGTTCAAAACCTGTCTTGTTCAAGGGTCCACTACTGTACTGAGTACTCGCATCTGTGAAGAGAGTAGATCTTAAGTTTCTTATCACCAGGAAAAAAAAGGGAAAGAAAAGCAAAGAAAGAAAGAAAAAAGAAAGAACGGAAGAATGAAACGAAGAGGAAATGGTAGCTTTGTGAGATGATGGATATGTTCATTAGCTTGAGTCGATATATTTCACAACATATAAATATATCAAAACAAGGCATCTGGCATTAGTCGTTAAGCATCTGCCTTCCACTCAGGTCATGATCCCGGTGATCGAGCCCCGCATCGGGCTCCCTGCTTGGCGGGAAGCCTGCTTCCCCCTCTCTCACTCCCCCTGCTTGTGTTCCCTCTCTAGCTGTGTTTCTCTCTGTCAAATAAACAAATAAATAAAATCTTTAATAAATAAATAAATAAATAAATAAACAAACAAATCAAAACATCAAGTTGTAAACCCCTTCATGAAAAAACGAAACAGAGACTACAGTTTGAATATACCCCTAGATCAAGCATCAGTAGTCACATGAGCAAAATATAAAATTGTCCTGATTTCCCTGAAATGCTGACCCAATGAAGCTGAAAAGAAAAAGAAAGATAGGAAGATGTTTTCTAATTACATTCCTTAAATCAAGCCCAGCTTCTTCAACATACCCATTATGTTACTTTTCACCCATCAGATGGGAAAAGCTTAGAATATCTGATAACACCAAATATTGGTGAGAATGTAGGAAAATGCAGCCCTCATACTTTGCTGGGAGAGTCATTCAGTCACAACCATTCTGGAAAGTAATCCAAGGGTACTTGATAAAATGGCTAGGCATACCACATCCTCTAGGACGGAATAACCCCATCCTGCATGTACAGAGAGAAACATACACACGGGTCACAAAGGGCACATGTACAGGGATGTTTGTTACAACCTTGTTTGGGATAACCAGTAATTGTAGGAAAAGGATAAATAAGAGTTCAGCTTCCAGTCTTTGTAGGCACGTAGGAAGTACAGACTAGAAGGGATGCTGAATTAGGCAACTTTTGAGATCCATCATTTAAGTCTGGTTTAAACTAGAATTTTTAGGATCACACTAAAATACCTAAGAAACCTTATAGACACCTGACTTCTGGACTCCATGTCAGATCTAACCAGACACTGGCAGGTTTCTGTGTGTTTCTCCAAACACTAAACTATGACTTTTTCCTTCTTTTTCTTTTTTTTTTTAACATTGATAATATAACCAGTACCTTGGTTCTGCTTTTCATGTGGGTTTTGCTTACTCTGTTCATTCTTTACAGCTGTGCCATCTATATTGCTAGAGCCTATTGCCATGATAAACTATATATATTCAATGTATCTCTTCTCTTTTTTTTTTCTTCTCTGTAGCCCTTTATCTCCAAGGTTCTACAAGAAGGATCCTTGGAATTTTATTCTGTAAGGTGTTGCATGTTCATCAAAATTTGTCAGGGGCTTTAATTCTTTTTTGTTTTGAATTGAACGGAAATTCACATAAAATCAAACAACCATTTTTACATGAACAATTCAGTGGCAATTAGTATATTCACCATGTTGTTCAACCACTACTCTATCTAGCTGGAAAACATTTCCATGACACCCAAGGGAAACTCTGTATCCATTAAGCAGTTGCTCCCCATTCCCCGTTTCCTGGTCCCAAACAAACACCCATCCACTTTCTATTTCTATGGATTTACCTATTGGCTTCATAGAAATGGAATCATGCAGCATGTGATTTTCTGTGCCTGGTTTCTTTCTCTTAGAATAAAGTTTTGGAATTTCATCCACATTATAGCATGTCATAGTACTTTGTTCCTCCTTATGCCCAAATAAGATTCCATTGAATGATACACTACCTTTTGTTTACCCATGCCGCTACTGATGGATCTATCCCTCTTTTTTTTTTTTGAAAAGTGAAATGAGATGTCCTGTAACCATAGGAGGAAGGGAGGAACCAGGACCGATTTTCTAGCTTTTCAACTCTTGAGTTCCTTCTTCTGATGTTGTCATGAAGTGATCACAAATATGACCTCAAACTTCCCACCTATTCTGTTTCTTTCCCAAAGTTTTATTTGGACCTTCTTATATTTGCCCTGTATTAGTTTCCCATTACTGCTATAGCAAGTTAACATAAATTCAGTGGTTAAAAACCCCAGAAACTTATTCTCTTACAGTTTGGAGACCAGATGACCAAAACTAGTCCTATGAAGCTAAAAATCAAGGTGTCAGCAGGGCGACATGCCCTCTGGAGGCTCTAGGAGAGAAATTTTCCTTGCCTTTCTTAGCATCTACAGCTGGATTCCTTGCCTTGCTTGGTTCATGATAACTTCAAGTTCAAAGCCAGTGACAACAGCCTTTGGTCTCTGACTCTGCTTCCCTTACACAGAGTTCTTAACACGTAATTATAATCTCCCTCTGTTTTCCTTTCATGAAGACACTTACGATTGCATTTAGGGACCACGAGATAATCTCCGACAACCGCAAAGATCCTTTTGACATATAAGGTAACATTCACACGTTCCTTTCCAGGCATTAGAACCTGAATATCTTTTGGGGGGTGGTTATTCAGCTTACCAGTAGCCCTGCCACCCTTTCCTGCATCTCTTGGAGTCTATTCTCAGCTGATTCTTTTCAGTGCTGGTGTTTAATTTTTGAAAAAAGCTTTATCTTGTCAATTTCGAGAACGAAAGGATCCAGCCTGCTCTAGCAATGGTGACATTACATAATATTCCCCTGGCACTCATCCATAAATTGAATCCTGAAGAACCCTACCCAGTTCCTGAGGCCTTTCTCAGAGTAGTCCATTTCATTTTGCAATGAGTATCTGTTCGTGATACAGGTTTTGTTTTGGTTTTTGGTTTTTTCCTGTTCTCAGAGCCCTTGGAAGCCTTACTTTTGCTCTTTGTACAGACAGATGCAGACACCATATTTTTCTTTACTTGCCAGTAGATTGTGCTCACCTACCTACACTTTGGATAAGATGTTTTCACTTTGTTACCTTAAATTGCTCTGCTTACTGGTAGGAAAATATTTGGGGAGATTAAAAATTATACTTACCAGTGTCATCTTCCCAGAGTCCCTCAATTCAGTATTATTTATTTATTTATTTACCTACTTACTTACTTATTTAGAGTGCATGCGAGTAGGGATGGGGGTACAGAAAGAGAAGGAGAGGGAGAATCACAAGCAGGCTCCCCCTTGGACCATGACCCCAAGATCATGACCTGAGCCAAAATCCAGAGTTGGGACATTTATGTCTAGTACAGAGTAGCTCCAAGTAGAAGATTTGTGATCTTCCCCAATTGTCTAACCCCATTGCCACCACCCTTGATCAAAGGCATCTCCTCCAAGGGTGTGATCTTTCTTTTTTGCTTTGCTGTAAAATCTCTTCCTGAGTCTTAATTCTTTCAACAACCCAAACTGTACATTAGAAGATTCCTTTATTAAAGTACGAGGCAAGTGTACTGAGATGTGATCGCAATACCTTTTGCAATAATGAAAAATCTGAAAAAAAATCTGTGAATGTAATCCACCAATGGATTCTTTTTCCTCTTTCAAAGATGTTTGAGACCCTTTGCTCTCTTGCAAAGCTAAACCTTGGCAATAACAGCAATCTCAATCCCTAGGTCTTACTTGAAGTGCCTTTCTCTCTTACCAAGTATTTTTAAAACTTCTTGATATCCATTTCCTCTGAGCGTTCTAGTATTGAATGCAGCAACATAGTGTTCAATTTCTCTAAGTAGTATTCATTTCCAGGCTTAAGTCTTAGTATCTGTTTCTTCTATTATGATCAACCTGTAAAACCAAGAAATCTTTAAAGTAAGGTTTCCCCTTTATATTTAATCTTTTTATTACAATTTTTAAAATTTATTTGAGAGAGAGAGTGCACAAGGCGGGGGGGGGAGGTAGAGGGGTAGAGGGAGAGGGAGAAGCAGACTCCCTGCTGAGCATGCAGTGGCTCAATCCCAGGACCCTGAGATCATGACCTGAGCTGAAGGCAGGTGCTTAACAGACTGAGCCACCCAGACACCTCTCCTTTATATTTGGGATGACTACATGTTTTATCACTGAAACCAGGACATGTTTGAGAATAGAAGATGCTCTAATAATAACTACTGTAGGATCATAGGTGAAAATTAGGACTGAGATGAACTGATTATTATGGTCAGACTATATGTGATTAAGCAATCAATAGCCAACCAGAAATCATCCGGGGGTGGAACCAGTTCTGGAGCCTGCTGAGGAGCAACATGAACCCAGTGTTAGATCCTCTGCCGTTCCCTGCCTGGTTCTGTGGACCCACGGGGTGGTGAGGGAGACGTGTGCATCAGATATATTCATTGTAACTGAGGCTCCAGAATGTGTTTTGTCTCATATTTGATTGTAAGTATCTGACATACTGAAAAATGATTAACACAAATCAGTTAAACTCTGTGAAACCCAGGCTTCCCTGGAGAAAAAGGAAGTGGTATGTTTCTGCATTAAAAGAGTGTTGGTAGGAACACCTGGGTGGCTCAGTGGGTTAAGTGATTGCCTTCGGCTCAGGTCATGATCCCGGAGTCCCAGGACCAAGCCCCACATCTTGCTCCCTGCTAGGCAGGAAGTCTGCTTCTCTCTCTCTCTCACTCCCCCTGCTTGTGTTCCCTCTCTCACTGTTTCTCTCTGTCAAATAAATAAATAAATATTAAAAAAAATCTATAGTAGTATAATTCAATTCACTTTCCTCCTACAATATATCCTTTTATCTTCTTATTATGTACTATAATAAGTGTTATAAATCCCACAATATAATGATACATTATTATTTTTGCTTTAAAAATCAATAATATTTTCTAAAATTTAACAAATATGTGACATGGATAAATAGATAAGAGGTTTTTTTTACACATCTATATACATATTTATTCTTTCGTTTTTAAATTTTTATTTAAATTACACATGTACTCTTTCTGATTCTCTTCATTCCTTCCTGTAGATTTGAGCTTCCTTCTGGTATCACGTCCCTTCACACTTAAAGAACTTCTAGTATTTCTTATAACACTGGCTGGAGATAAATTCTTTCAGGGGTTTTTTGGTTTTTTTTTTTTTTTTTGGTAAAGCTATTTGTTTTAATTGTAATTTTTGAAGGATATTTTTGCTGATATAAAGTTCTGGGTTCACAGATTTTTTTTCTTTTAGATTTTTAAGATGTTGTTTCATTGTCCTCTGGATTTCATACCTTCTGGTAAGTCAGCAAAAATTCTGGTCATTATCCCCTTATTTAAGATTTTGGATCTGTAAATTGCTCCTCAACCCCTGCTAATTTGGGAGAGTCTTGGCCATTATCTGTTCAAGTATTTATTCTGCCCCATTCTTCCTGTCTGCCTCTTGGACTGCAATTGTTTGATGAATGTCTGCCTTTTATAGAAGTCAGAGACCTGAATTAGGATTGGTTCAGCCCTATTGTTCTGTAGCTATACAAATACACCATCTTTTTATAGGGGAATGTCTTAAACTAGAGGCAGCATAGTTAAAAGAAAGGAGTAGAGATTAGGGGTCAAGAGCACAGACTCTGGAGTCTGAAACTGAGTTCCAATTCTAGCTCTGCCATTCATTTGTTCTGTAGATGTTTCTATATCTAAAAAATGCAGGGGTGCCTGGGTGGTTCAGCTAGTTAAACGTCTGCCTTTGGCTCAGGTCATAATCTCAGAGTCCTGGGATCAAGCCCCAAGTCGGACTACAAGTTCATCAGGGAGTCTACTTCTTCTCCCTCTTCCCTACCACCTCACTCATATGTTCTCTCTCCACTCTCTCTGTCTCAAATAAATAAATAAAATCTTTAAAGAAATAAAAGAAAAAGTGTGGATAATAACAAGAGTACCAACCTTGTATGGCAGTTTTGAGGATTGTGAAAAATAAAATTGTAATATTGTGAAAAAAAAGCTTAATTGGAAATTTATCCTGAAGCACAAAACTAAACAGTGTAAAAAATTTATCTTATATTGAGTAAAATTTAAATAATTGCAGCTAAGCATTGGATACTAGAATGAAGAAGAAGAATTCTAGCATTGATTCTTACAGAATAGTGGAGATGCCATCCTTTATAATGGATTTTCACAGCATGAGTATTTTTACAAAAATATTAAAAGGTATAACCAGATTTTCATGAGGCCTTTCTTAATTCTTTGTCGGTTAACTTATCCTCTTTTGAAATTCCTTCCATGTCCTAATCATCCTCATTAATTTTTTCTTTTCCTCTACTAATTGTCCTAGATATGCCAGGTCATGTGACATCTCTTTTCTCTCTCTTTCTCTTTCTCTTTTTTTTCCTCTAAATTTCCTTTATTTATTTGAGAGAGAAGAGAGCACAACAGGGGGAGGAGCAAAGAGAGAGAGATAAGCAAACGCCCACTCAGGGCTTGATCCCAAGGCCCTGAGATCATGACTTGAGCCGAAGGCAGACCCTTAATGGACCAAGCCACCCAAGGGTCTTGCTTCTCCTCTTTTTTATGTGACTTTTTTTTCCTTTACAATCTTGTAACTGCAGGAGTTAAGTCATGAATTTTCGGAAAACGCAATCCTCTTAGAATAATTCCCATCTTTTGAGGTGGTATAAATAACATTGTGTTCAAAATGAGCCACTTCATACTTTTTGAACCATTATAAACATTAACAAAAACATGCTATTTCCTGCAATTGCTTTCAGTTTTTAAGGTAATATTAGAGGAAGACAGGGGCAGGAATGCATCTTGGTATATCCATATTTTTTTAAGGTTTACTTATTTATTTGAGAGAGACGGAGAGCACCAGTGGTGGAAGGGGCAGAAGAGAAGGAAACAGAGAGAATCTCAAGCAGACCCCCACTGAGCATGGAGCCGGACAGTGGACTCAATCCCAGAACCGCGAGATCATGACCTGAGCTGCAATCAAGAGCTGGATGCTTAGCCGACCGAACCACCCAGGAGCCCCTTGGTATATCCGTTTTTTGTAAAAGTTTACCAAATGGCATATTTCGCACAACAACATTGCACTTCTGTGTTTGACTCTCTCCACCATTTACAGTTATAGTGAGAACACATGGACATATTTAAGGAAGATGTGTCTCAGGCCTGTGAAAGGGACTGTTCACTTTTTTGTGTTGTTAAATGACTTATATCCCAACTTAAAATCAAACAAACAAGAAAGCAGCCAACGACACTCACGTTTGCACTGAGAGCATTTCATGAGGCTATCATAATTGAAACTGGCCAGTAAAACAGGAAATAGAAGTTAGCAGGTTACACTTCTTCCTTTGGTCCTCAGTGACCCCCCCAGTCCAGACATCACAGAGACAATAACATCTTGAGGCAGATGCTAAACTCATTCATGTTTTGCCTGACAAATTAACATCCACAATTATAAGGACTTATTAGAAATGTGACAGTTTTTTTTTTTTAAAGATTTTGTTTATTTATTTGACACACAGAGATCACAAATACGCAGAAAGGCAGGCAGAGAAAGAGGGGGAAGCAGGCTTCCTGCTGAGAAGAGAGCCCAATGTGGGACTTGATCCCAGGACCCTGAGATCATGACCTGAGCCGAAGGCAGACACTTAACCCTCTGAGCCACCCAGGGGACCCGAAATGTGATAGTTTTTTAATGAAAAACTCATCAAACCAGCAAAAGGAATAAGGCATTGTACGAATGCAGCAGTAGTCCTTTCTGTATCTTGTTCATATGGGATGAATGACGATTTTGTGCATGTGGACGCCTCTCTTGCATCTTTTCTGTCTCAGTTCAAAGATCACCTCTGCCAAGGCCATCTTTGACCACCTCATCTTATATTCCTACATCACTCCCTATCTTATCATCCTGTCCCATTTTCTTATTACTATTTTAAATTCTCTTGTTCATTCATCTGCTTGGTTACTTCCTACCTCCCCTCAAGAATGTAATCTCCTGGGGCGCCTAGGTGGCTCAATCATAAGTGTCTGCCTTCAGCTCAGGTCATGATCCTGGAGTCCCAAGATTAAGCCCCACATCCGGCTCCCTGCTCGGTAGGGAGCCTGCTTCTCCCTCTCTCACTCCCCCTGCTTGTGTTCCCTCTCTCACTGTGTTTCTCTCTGTCAAATAAAGAAATAAAAATCTTAAAAAAAAAAAAAGAATGTAATCTCCTCAAGCACAAGGAGTGTACCCACCTTTTTAAACTCTATCCTCAATGCCTGGAGTAAAGGTTGTTTGGCACATATCAATTATGTTGAACAAATTAATGAATTAGGAAGTTGCAAGTGTTAGTCAGCTAAATTAATACATAGGAAGCTAAGTGAGTCCCAAAGTTTCATTGAATTATTTGCACTAAAATGTTAATATGCAAAAAATTTACTTGCAATTATTTATGGACCATAATGCAAGCACCAGATACATGGTCTTTCCAAGCTTTCAAGCTTTTCAGGCTTCCATTATTCAAATATGTTTTGTCAGCTCCTATGATAGCTTTCCTGCATTGGATATCTAAATTTATATGCAAATCTGGCACTCTCTCTGTCTACTTCTTAGAAATTTATATGCTACCCAAAGGTAGAACTAGACAGAAAATATGTGGCTTGAATAAGGTTTGCTTTAATTCAAGGCAATTTTTATTCTTAGACAACAGAACACTTTTCTTACTCTAGAAATGAAATTCTTTTCTTTTTACTCCTCTTCTCTTTGAAAGAGCAACCCACATGACTGAGACAAATGTACATGTGTAAGATGTTGAAAACATTCTGTGGCGAAATCAATGTTTCATTTTCAGAATTCATGTGATAATTTCTCTTTCTTGCATACACTGTAAATTTTAGTATGTGTGATATATCGGCTATCAAAAATATTTCCCTGTTTTCAAAATAAGCAAGAAATACATTAAGGAAAATATTGTTGCCTGTATTATGTAGTTAGCTCTTATGTATTCATGATCAAACGTGAGGATAGCCACATGAATGAAATCAACACTCCATTCCTCAGTTTATTCATTAGTTCCAGCTTCTCCTCAATAAATCCATTACTGAATGAATAACGAAATACAGAATCAAAGGCTTACGTTTTACCATTTGTTACTATTAGGAGAAGCTGATTGAAATTAGCCTAGGTATCCTTCCGTCTGGTAGATTCTCCACCACAAGCTTCCAAAAGAAAGGCTTCTTCTCTGGGGCAGCTGGGTGGCTCAGTTGGTTAAGCGACTGCCTTCGGCTCAGGTCATGATCCCGGAGACCCAGGATCGAGTCCCACATCAGGTTTCCTGCTCGGCGGGAGGCCTGCTTCTCCCTCTCTCACTCCCCCTGCTTGTGTTCCCTCTCTGGCTGTGTTTCTTTCTGTCAAATAAATAAAATCTTAAAAAAAAAAAAAAAAAGGAAAGGCTTTTTCTCAAACATCCTATCTGTGACATTAGTGTTTACCGCAAGCCTGTGTTGGGTTCAAGAACTGTGTTATTGTCCTGTTGGAGAATCTCTGTAGGATTGTATGTAGGTAGGTATGTAACTGGGGGCAAAATTACAACCTGTTGGATGTTCTCAGGTCAGCCAGTTTACACCCTTAACCCCAATTTTACTGTTATAATTTAAAAGCCAGTAGACTTTAACTTGGAATGAGGAGTTCTATTCAGAACCTCTGACATTGAGAAGTCAGAGGGATGGGGGTGGGCAAAATGGGTGAAGGGGAGTGGGAGATACAAGCTTGCAGTTAAGGAATGAGGAAGTCACAGGGATGAAAATTATAGCAGAGGGGCCCCTGGGTGGCTCAGTTGGTTGAGCATTTGACTTTGGCTCGGGTCATGATCTTGGGATTCTGGGACTGAACCCTGCATTGGGCTCCCTACTTGTCTTCCTCCTTCTGCCCTTCTCCCTTGCTTCTCTCTCTCTCAAATAAATAAATGAAATCTTAAAAAAAAAGGGGAAAGGAAGTCACAGCATAGGGAACATAGAAAAAAAAAAAGATTCGAAAGTCCTGGGACAGACACTGGATGACTAACCCACATATACTCAACCCTAGGGAAGTAATAGTCTAATCAATTGTAGTAATTCTATTTCTCTTCCAAAGTGGGGTGGTGAAAATATTCTTGGGTTACCGATGACAGACTTTCACTAAGGAATCCACCAACTCTGAAGGCTGCTGTGCCTTTTGTAGTTTGATTTAGTGAAATTATGAGTTCC
Organism: Spilogale gracilis; assembly: GCA_004023965.1. NCBI lineage: Eukaryota > Metazoa > Chordata > Mammalia > Carnivora > Mephitidae > Spilogale > Spilogale gracilis. The sequence continues at coordinate 31,108 of PITA01008717.1, forward strand.
TGTATTGCTTACAGCAGCTTGAGTCAGGATTTTTGTTATGTATAGCAGAAAACAGATCCCCTAGGAAAGGAATCCATTGCAGTGATTCCAATTCACTAAGAAGGACCTCAGAGTTTGGGTATCACTATACATCAAATGCTCCAGAGAGCTGCTTCTCCTACATTCTGAGACCAGTGCCCTCAGCCTCAGATGGACCTCTTTTTAACTTTTTGGAGGCTAGGAGAATTTTGTCTAGCTTGACATTTTTTGTAATGGCCCCTGAGCTCTCTGAAGCCCATCACTAGTTTTATCCATTTATTATGCATGTTTCTGGCACCACTTAGGGTTCTCCAGGGTTCAAATACCCCAGTACATTCCAAGGTGGTGTCTTTTTAGAAAAGTAATGCCCAGCAGTTTCAGTGCCTATAAGTAGATGAGGGGCTGGATTATTGCACTAAAATGACCTAAATCTGTAGGTTTTCATTTTATAGTTGCCTCTCTGTTCCTAAAAACAAATGGAAATGAGATTTACTAATACCGCTGAGATTGTTAGGTCTAGTCTGATAAGTAGACTCAGGGTGTCTGAATTTCAGCAAGATGTTCCAACAAAGCCTCTCATGCTTTGTACACAAATTGGACAAATGTGACCTGGCTATTGATTTACACTAGTTATTGCTATTATTGATTTATATTTGTCATTAATGTTTAAATGCTCAAGCCTTCAGAATGCTGAGTAATGGATCAAGTTAACCTTGATCCATTAATCGGGTCAACTTAGGTCAACTTAGAAAAAGTTTTCCCGTGCCTGCTTTGAAGCACTATCATCAAATGTGCTTTATTCGGTATTTTTCTTCTTTTTTTTCAATATTTTTCTCAGTGAACAAAATGAAATCACAAAAAGCACGTTTTTGGATCATGTCCCAATGATACAAAATTGAAAAAGTGTTAATATGATGGACAGCTGCAGCAGAATCTAAAAATAATTTGACAAGCTTGGTCAACGAGTCAAGTCTAAAGAAGACTGTTTTCATAAATAAGATCAAAAGATGGTGAAAATCATGTAAAACATTGCTAAAAAGAACTTGGAATAGGTAAGAGGAAAAAAGAGACAGCTATATTCATGTGTTTGGAGGACTATCACCTGGAATTAAAGACACATATTATCTATAACTCCATAAAGTACACCTAAGATGAACTTTTTGGCTCAATAAGGAAAGGACTCCAATATTCTGGAGGTAAGGGATCTATGTTAGAAAAGAAAGATTTAGGGGCTCCTGGGTGACTCAGTCGGTTAAGCATCTGCCTTTGGTTCAGATCATTATCCCAGGGTCAACACCTGCATTCGGCTCCTTGCTCAGTGGAGAGCCTGCTTCTCCCGCTCCCTCTGCCTGATGTTCCCTCTGTTTGTTCTCTCTCTGTGTGTCAAATAAATTAATAAAATCTTGAAAAAAAAAAAAAGAAAAGAATGATCTGGAGTAGGACATAGCGATGCAGTGAGATTCCTATCATTTACCAGTTCAAACCAAAGCTGAGTGGCTATATGCAGTTAGTTTCATGTTATAGATAACTTGAAGAAGAGGAACTTTAAACTCTCTTCCCTGGGGTTTAATTTTTAAATTAACCTGTCATTTTTAGTGTTTGAGTTGGAGCATTTCATTGTTTTATATTGGTTGTAATCATTTAAATATTTCATTATGTCATTCTATATTTGTGATTACTACCTAATTTATATTTGCTCTGCTCCCAGTTCCTTTTTCTCTCTATCTTGACCTCTTTTGGATTGATTGATTTTTTTAAAAAAATTCTACTTTTAATCTCTACTCAGTGAGAGGTTACATATTTCACTTCTCTTTTGGGGGTTGCCTTAGAGATTATAGCATGCAGATTTTAGGTCACCAAATTTTTAATAGTAATGGCACTTTTACTCATTCCCAATATAGTGGGAGATTTCTGGAACAGTGGAAACCCATCCCTCCCCAATTATGTACCATTGTTGTCTTATATTTAACTCTATAAATATTTTAAACTGCATAATACATCATTATTTTTGTTTTATATCATAAATACATATTTAGATTTATTAGTACCCTTGTTTTTATTATTCCTCATTCCTTCGGTATCCTTGACATTCTACATTGATTCGTTTTTTCTTTTCTCCTGAAGTGCACCCTTTAATACCATACTACGGCCTTGCTGGTGATGACCTCTCACTTAATTTTTTTTTCTTGAAAATGTCTCTTTTTTATTTCATTTCTAAAAGGCATTTTCAGGCGTGCCTGTGTGGCTCAGTCGTTAAGCATCTGCCTTTGGCTCAGTGCAAGATCTCAGGGTCCTGAAATCAAGACCCCCATCAGGCTCCCTTTTTGACAGGAAGCCTGCTTCTCCCTCTCCCACTTCCCTTGCTTGCATTCCCCCTCTGCCTGTTTCTCTCTCTGTCAAATAAATAAATAAAATCTTAAAAAAAAACTAAAGGGCATTTTCACTATTGATAAATTTTACGAAGGAGCTATGGCAGTTAATTTCCTCTTTTTTTTTTTACAATTTTTTATTTAAATTCCAGTTGGTTAACACACAGTATAATATTAGTTTCAGGTATAAAATTTAGTGATTCAACACTTCCATACAACACCCAGTGCTAATGATGACAAATGCTAATCCCCATCACTGGTCTCCCCCATCCTCTCCCCTGGTAACAATCAATTTGTTCTCTATAGTTTTCTTCCTCTTTCTTTCTTTCTTTCTTTCTTTCTTTCTTTCTTTCTTTCTTTCTTTCTTTCTTTTTTTCTTTCTCGATCTTATTTATTTATTTAGCACATGTGAGCAGTGTGGGGGGGTGTGGTGTAGGAAGGAGAGGGAAAGAGACAATCTCAAGTAGACTCTGCACTAAGCATGGAGCCCAAGGCGAGGCTTGATCTCACAACAATGAGATCCTGACCTAAGCCAAAATCAAGAGTCAGACACTTAACCAATGGGGTCATCCAGAAACCCCCACAGTCTGTTTCTTAGTTTGCCTCTCTTTTCCCCTTTGCTCATTCATTTCTTAAATTCCCCAATAAGTGAAATCAAATAGTGTTTGCCTTTCTCTGACTGACTTATTTCAATGTCACAGTGTAGCTCCATCTGTGTCATTGCAATGGCACAATTTCATTCTTTTTAATGGCTGAGTAATAGCCCATTGTATGCATAAACCACATCTTCTTGGTCCATTCATCAGTTGATGGACACTTAGTCTGTTTCCATAATTTGGCTATTTGGATAATGTTCCTATAAGCATTGGGGGGCATATATCCCTTTGAATTAGTATTTTTGCATCCTTTGGGTAAATACCCAGGAGTGTGATACTGAGAACGGCAGTTATTTTCTTTCAGAAAATTGAAGGTGCCATTTCATTGCCTTCTGGCTTCCATTATGTCTATTGAAAAGTAAACTATCATGTTAGTTGTTCACTTTTAAGATGATCTGCCTTCTTTTTCTGATTGCTTTTAAGATGTTCTCTTTTTTTGAGGCACCTGGTTGACTCAGTCATTAAGCTTCTGCCTTCAGCTCAGGTCATGATACCAGAGTCCTGGAACTGAGCCCCGCATGGAGCCCCCTGCTCAGCGGGAAGCCTGCTTCTCCCTCTCTCACTCCCCCTGCTTTGTGTTCCCTCTCTAGCTGTTTCTCTCTGTCAAATAAATAAATAAATAAATAAATAAATAAATAAATAAATAATCTAAAGAAAAAAAGGTTTTATCTTTTCTTGGGTTTTGGCAGTTTTACTCCAATGTGCCTAGGTAGTCTTTCTTTTTCTACTCCTGCTTGGGTTTCCCAGAGTTTCTTGAACTGATTGGCAGAAGTCTGTACAACAGTTATTTTGTGTGTCACTATGATCCATATACTAATGTTTCCACAGATTCAGGCCATAGCCCTGAGTCCCATCCTCACCCCTGCCCTCTGTGGTGACTACTCCCAGTCCCTTGTCACACTTGAGCTCAGTCTGCCACCATCTCATCTAAGTGCACTCCCTGCGTACTTTCATCTCCTGCCCTTGGGCTTCCCAGTGTGGCTGAGATATGACATACCATGGTACTCACTTGGCACTCACACATACTCAACCCTGAAGTCCAGGAGTTAGCACCTGAGTGGGGAACTCTATCCAATGCAAGAGAAAAACTGGTGGATAATTTTCTCTCCCTTTCTCCTCCTAACCAGATTGTTACATATATAGGAAGAGTTCTTGTGAGAGTAAATGAGGAGCTTGACATGAGTTTATAGCCAGGTTGACAAAACACATTCCTTATATTTGTACCAACTCTTTCTTTGTCTCACTCCATTTGTACCTCCTGCTCCTATGGGATTAAGAAAGTGTTACGATAAATAAGCATTTGCTTCAGGCTCTGTTTTTTTTTTTTTTTAAGATTTTTTATTTATTTGACAGAGAGAAACACAGCCAGAGAGGGGACACAAGCAGGGGGAGTGAGAGAGGGGGAAGCAGGCTTCCAGCCAAGCAGGGAGCCCAACGTGGGACTCGATCCTGGGTCTCCAGGATCATGACCTGAGCCGAAGGCAGTTGCTTAACCAACTGAGCCACCCAGGCATCCCCAGGCTCTGTTTTTTAAGTTATCTGGGTTATACCAAGGTTTTCAATTAGCTTAGAAAATCCTCCAGCTATAATCCCTATATGCTTCTTCTAATCTATTTCCTTTTTCCTTTTCTTATGAAACTTCAGTGAAATGCATGTTAGATTCTTTTTCCAGCAAGTCCTCTGGTTCTTATCCTCTCTTCTGTAATATTTATCTGTCTATCTCTCCATGCTTAACCTTGGATATTTTCTTGTGTTCTATCTTACAGTAATTCTCTCTTCAGCCATGTCAAGTCTGATGTTAAACCCACACACTGAATTCTTAATTTCAGTTACTGTACTTTTTCAGTTGTAAAATTTCTGGATACTTCCTTTAAAAATATCTTATATGTAATTTCTATATAGTTTTCAGTTATCTGCATAATTTTTAAAAATATTTTATTTATTAACTTGAGATAGAGAGTACAAGTGTACAAGTGGGGGAGGGGGCAGAGGAATAGGGAGAAGAAGATTTCCTCCTGAGCAGTGAGCCCCACACAGGGCTTGACCCCAGGACCCTGGGATCATGACCAGAGCTGAAGGCAGACGCTCAACCAACTGAACGACCCAGGTGCCCCTCTGCTGAATTTTCTATCTTAAATTTTATTTATTTGCTTATAGTATGTGTGTTTATATGTTAGTTTCAGTATCCAGAACGTCTACAGATTTCATTTTACTGCTTATGATTTCAACTGGTCTTCATTCATGTTGTCTTACCACTTGATGTGCCTGGTTATCTATGAGTGTGTGCTGGATATTTTTATTTGAGCCAGTCCCAGGGTGTTATCTTTACCCAGAAAAGAATTGCATTTGTTTTAATCAGGTGTCTATAGGTACTACCATCTTGGATTACTTTAGTCAATTTCAGAGACTAGGGTTCATGGGCCATCTAGATAACTGGGAGCTGGGCTGCAGTTTGAGTATGGGCTGTTAGGCTTTGTTTTCCCCTTAGTCCTAGAGCACCATCTTTTAGTATACTGTCCCAAAGTGGGGGTTTATCAGGACCTTTCCCTTAGTGGCCCCTGAACTCCAACTTTTGTCCCCCTCTTAAATCAAAGCTGTCAAAAAGCACCACTCAGTCTTTCAGCTGACAGATGTCAAGATCCCTGTTTTCTCTTGGATTTCTTCTCCACCTTGTTAGCGTTCTGATGTCTTCGAGGAGATGCTTTTTGTATTTTGTCTGATTTTCTGATCATCACCAGTGAGAACATTGGTCAAGCAGCCAAAGAATGCTGTCTGGCCTGGAGATGCACTGAGCATCTTCACTTCTGGACTAAAATCAGTATTTTAATTTAGTTTTTATAACTTGGAACTTGGAGGTATTTTGGTTGAGAGAGCAGCAGCCTATTGATCTATCTATATAATATATATATGATATGTTTACTACTTCATGAATAAAATGGTAGAGTGTGATTTATGATGATAATAGGGTATTTAGACTTCTTAATTTATTTTATTTTATTTTATTTTTTTTTAAATTTTATTTATTTCACAGAGAGAAACATAGCCAGAGAGGGAACACAAGCAGGGGGAGTGAGAGAGGGAGAGAAGCAGGCTTCCCGCCAAGCAGGGAGCCCGATGTGGGGCTCGATCCCGGCTCTCCAGGTTCATGACTTGAGCTGAAGGCAGTCGCCCAACCAACTGAGCCACCCAGGTGCCCCTAGACTTCTTAATTTCTAAGACCTTAAAAATTCCATTTCAATTTAAATTTTCAGTGTAGACATAAAGTTGGAAATTTTGATTTGGGCAAGTACTCTGAAAATAAAAAAAATTGACATCAACCCTCATCATTATTTAACAAAGAAAGAGAATTTCAATGCCAAAAAAATCCATCAGGACATAATCTCATGAAAGATCATCTTTGAAACTAGATAAATTAGTGTTATGTAAAGCTCATTACCTTTTTACTTTTTTCCTTTCATCATGGATCAGTGAAAATTTGATTATCTGGAAGGAGAAGTGTACAGACTAGTAATTTGGAGCAATTGCTTTATATTATTTAGTTTATTTTCTACAGTGGTATTTAAAAGAGAATAGAAAATATAAATATAAAACTTACTATTGAATAAAATTCATGTAGGTTTCCAATGAAAGTCTCTCTAAATTACCATTCTTATGCTAAATTAAGACAGATTCTCGAATTGTGTGCCAGCAGAGTCAAGCTTGCAATGAATGATCCTCTTCTGTGTAATAAAGAAATCTGACAAGTATTTATACTTTAAGAATATAGATACATTTCTAAAAAAAGAGGTCACGTTGAATTTCCAAGTTAGCATTATACCCGGAGTTATGATGAAAAGTATTAAACTTCCCTTATTTGTAGATGACATGATTGTCTACATAGAAAATCCTACAGGATATACAAAAATGCTAAAACCAAAATGCTAAAATTCTCAAGTTGAACAAGGTCATAGGATACAAGATAAACAAACAAAAATCAATTGTATTTCTATATACTAGCTGTAGACATGTAGATACCAAAATTTAAAATGCGGTGTAATTTACAGTTGCTCAACAAAGGGAGAAATGTTTAGGTATCAATCTAACAAAAGTGTATAGGACTTGGATGCTGAAAATGGTGTAATACAATGAAAGAAATCAAAGAAGATCTAGACAAATTGAGAGACATACTTTAGTCATGATTTGGAAGAGTCAAGACAGTAAATGTGTTAATTCTACCCAAACTGATACATAGGTTTAATATGATTTCTACCAAGAGCCCAGCAAATACTGTGAATATAAGCAAATTGTTCTCAAATGTATATGGAAAGGCAAAGGAAGTAGACTAGCTAAAGCATTTTGAAAAGAAGAGGAATAAAATGGGAGGAATCAGTCCACATGGTTTCAAAACTTATTGTATAAGTACTGTAATAAAGACCATGATATTGGGAAGGGACAGACACATAGATCTGTAGAAGAGAGCAGAGAACTCAGTAATAGACCCACAAAAATGTACTCAAGTGATTTTTGATGAAGGTACAAAAACAATCCAATGGAGAAACAATAGTTCTAGAGTGGTTGGACACCCACCTGAAAAAAAAATGAACTTTGACTTCAGTTTCACACCTTATATAAAAATGAACTTAAGTGGATGACAGAATTAAATATGAAATATAAAATTATAAAGCTTTTAGAAAAAAAGCATGGCAGAAGATCTTTGGGATCTACAGCTAGGCCAAGGATTTTTAGACAATGCTAAAACCATGATCCAAAAAAGGAAAAACTAATAAACTGCCCTTAACCAAAATTAAAAACTTTTGCTATGTAATAGAGTCTGATAAGAAGATGAAGAACAAGCTATACACTGGGAGAAAACACTTGTGAACCATATAGCTGACAAAAAATATATAATATATTTATATATATACATAACATATATAAAAATATATATGAGTATAAAAGAACCCCCAAGACTGAACAATGAAAAATCAAACAGTCCAAATAAAATGTGGGCAAAAGGTATAAGGGGACATTGTACTGAAGAAGATATACAGATGGCAAATAAGTACTTGAAGAGAAATTCAGCATCATTATCCATTAGGGAAATGAAAATTAAAACCACAATGAGATATCACCACATATCTATGAGAAGAGCTAAAATTAAAAAATAGTGACAATACCAAAAGCTGTTGAGGATGCAGAGAAACTGGATCCTTTATGGGAATGTAAAATGGTACAGCCACTCTGGGAAACTGGCAGTTTCTCAAAAGGCAACATGCAATTCACTTACAGCTTAGCTTTTGCACTTCTGGGCATTTGTTCCATAGAAATAGAAAACCTGTTCACACATAAACTTGCATGGGAATACTTAAAGTAGCTTTATTCATAAAGCTGAACTAAAAACAACCCAGAGGCCCTTCAATAGGTGAATGGTTAAACCAAATTGTGGTACCTTTATACTATGGGATACTACTCAGCAATAATAAGGAATGTAATAGGGGCGCCTGGGTGGCTTAGTTGTTAAGCACCTGCCTTCGGCTCAGGTCATGATCCCACAGTCCTGGGATTGAGCCCCGTATGAGCTCCCTGCTCAGTGGGAAGCCTGCTTCTCCCTCTCTCACTCCCCTTGCTTGTGTTCCCTCTCTAGCTGAGTTTCTCTCTGTCAAATAAATAAACAAAATTTTTTTAAAAAAGGAATGAAATATTGATACACATTTTAACCTGAATGAACCTCTAAAAAATTATGCTGAATGAAAAAAGCCAATACAAAAAGGTTATATGCTATATGACTCTGTTTTTATAACATTCTTGAAATGACAAACTTATCAAAAGGGAGAACAGAGTAGTGGTCACTTGGGGCTAAGCACAGGGGCTGGGGGAAGTTGATGTGACTAAAAAGTGCAACATGGTGATGGAACTGTCCTGTATCTTGACTATATCAATGTCAATATCCTGGTCAATATCTAAAAATAATAAAATTTTCAATAACACACACACATAATTTATCTTCTCTGTCCTTCAAAATGTGAACTTTAGAAAATTTCCTGGCAACCTAGGATTCTTCACTAATTACCTTAATTTAGTGTTATTCCAAGGTCTCAAAATTGGTTAGAATGTATAATCTGAATTGACATTAAATTATTAAACCACTATTCATATTAAAAAGGCATCAGAAAAATAAACATCTCAGGATGGTGTAATTGGAGGATATCTGCAGTAATGTCAGAAATTTACGAGAGCAAATTAGATAACAATCATTTTAAAAATTCAGTTTAACAAAATCTGTTTCCTTCTACATACTTTTAAATAATAGTGTAAGGAATAAGGGTAGCAAATTTAGGAGGTTACAGTTAATTAACCTTTTTGCCAAAAAACAAATTCAAAGTTGGCACAAATGACAATGTCATGTTTGCATTTAATTTTTTCACTGTGATATAAATCAGATAGAAGACATTAAACTATCCTTTAATTCCAATTCATAAAATAAAGTTAATTTGTTTAAGGATGTTTCAGCATTAGAAGTATTCAGAAAACTTAGCTAATGCTTAACATGGAATTCTTCAAATTAATTTTATGGTCTAGTATTAAAACTCTAAACCTTAGTAAAATATCTTAGCAAAGAAAAATTCCTTAGCGATTTCTTACAATTAATAATTGTTGGCCCACTGCCAATAGTGCCAGTGTGCCTCTCTTAGGTCCTAATCTTATAATTCAGAAGCAAGTTTCCTGTAGAATACGTTAATAAACCAAAGTTATATTTTTGTTTGATAAAGATATTTACCTTTAAGCAATGGTTTCATAACCCAGTTGAGTAATTGATATTTACTTGGACTAGAATAAGGATCTTCTCCAGGTAGAAAACCATTAGAAGATTTAGCTCCCTAAAGACTGATCTTTTTAATCTATTTATAGAGTATGTTCTACTGCTTGGCAGGTTCATTAAGTTCACACTTTTATTTTTCCATCCTGGAAAGATTTTTCTCAAGAAGCATAGCTCATTTAGCATTAAAGATTTTATTTCATTTTTTTCCTTTTCTTTCTTTTTTTTCCCATGGAAATCTTTGACACTTCTTATTTTAGATTTGTGTAAGTCCTTGCTAGCATCTAAAAACCAATCAAAAGAGAAGAGCCATTGAATTTGGGACTTGGGAATTTTATTTGTTAATTCTCTGTGGAGGTGGGCCATCCTCTCTGGTTCAAGGATAGTTTCCAAGGGTAGGGCATGTCCTTTACTAACAGTGGTGTCCCCATATCAGCTTGGGAGGGACAGAGTCCTTACCCAAGTGGGGAAAGACATGTATTCACAAAGCAGAGTCATCCTATCAAAATCTGACTTGAAGGAGGCCCTCTTTTGAGGTCAGGAGTCCCTATCTCTAAGTGTAGCAGAATGATTCTTGGATGTTGATCTTAGCAGGTGATATTTAAAATGTTTGACTGTGGATATGGCTGATACGGATGCCCAGACAGCATACAAGAGCTGCACATCAGAGCTCGATCTCTGTCCAGTTAGAGATCTCTGATTTTGGGAATTCTTACGTAGCAGAAGTTGTTTCTTCCTATTTCATTATGCACCTAAAAACAGAAAACAAATTTAACCAATTGGATTGCGAGAGAACTAGGTCTTAATGCAAATATTTCAAAATCCCATAGCAAAGCCTTGCTGCCAGCACTCAGAGCTTTTCCCTACAGCTTGACTTGATTCATCTTTCTATTTCTATGAAATGTATCTATTTTTTCCGAGAGTGAAAAAGCAGAGACGCTTGGAAGAGTTTAGGAAGGAAAAGCCTTCATGCCCATGTGTCATTTCCCCTGCACAGAGGAGATTGCAAGAAGGAAGAGAGAATGTATTCACACGGGTGACCGCAGCTTCCCACGAACCGGGTTTTCTGTCTGGTGTTTATCCTCCAGCGGCAGCAGTCCCTGTTACTTAAGAAAGGTCATCCGGTCAGCTCCATTTCGGGTCTCGGGGGTCTCGCTGTGATACATGACCCGGTTCCCCAACACCGGAAGCAATCTACTCTTCCAGACTCATCTCTTACAAAAAGAAAGCCTCACCTAAATTCTAACCCCAACAGCTCGCAAATCTAGAAAATAGCTTTCCAAACAGCGTGGCTGTCCTAACCACCCAGGTAAACTATACATTCCCCAGCCTTCCCGGCAGCTAGATGCGATTACTTCACTGAATTTAGCAGATGGCTTGCAAGCAGAAGTGACTTTACAGAAACAAGTATATGCCTTCTGTCCCCCTTTTCCTGCTCCAGGTTGTAGACAACGGGACCCCAAACTAGAGCCACAAGATGGGAGGAGGAGAATGGGTTCCTGAGTCACCGCTTGGAGAGCAGTGCTGGATCCCACGGACCAGAGGTGTTACCCAAGTGAGAAGCCTAGTTCTTTTGTGCTTGAGCCATTGCATTTCTTGGTTCCTTTTTTTTTTTTTTTTTTTTTTAGTATTTATTTATTTGAGAAAGAGAGAAAGAGAGTGAGCAGGTGGAGGGGCAGAAGGAGAGGGAAAGAGAATCCTGAAGTAGCCTCCCAATGAGTGGGGAGCCAGAGGCAGGGCCTGATGGGGGTATAGCCTTGATCCCAGGATCCCAAGATCATGACCTGGGCCACCCAGTCACTCCTTGGATATTTCAAATCTTGAGTAATTTCTGATATTGACTTCAATCTTTCTTATTGATTAATACTTGTAAAAAGTAAATAATTAATTAATACTTGTTTCCAAGTAATGCATTACTAGTTGTTTCCAAGAAATTGTAAAACTTATATTTTTACATTGTATGCTCACAATTTTATAAGCATGGTTCCCAACTATTGTCAAAAAATATTCCAGTATGTATGTTTTTTATAAGAACATTCATGGTTATTCTTTTAAAAGAACATTCATGCTTTTTTGTAAGGCATAGTATAGGACCCTTCCTCTCAGTTTGCTTAAAATTTAACACAGAAGAAATAAGTTATGAACAAATAACTTTAACACATTAATTGGTGATAGGTTCTAAAAATTTTGGGGGACATTATTAAATGTCCACATTAAATTAAATTTAAAATAAAACCATAAAATGTATAGATGTTTCCAGTGCTCAGAGACTTCCCATACTAAAATGAACAGCTATTTTGAGACCTGTAAGGAAAAGAAGCAAGACATTATTAAACATGAAAACAGTCAATACCAAGAAAGTATGTGTGTTTCTGAGTGACTCATCACTGTCTCGTAAATGCTAAAGCTAAAAACTATAATAAAGCATTTACTGTAGAACAAAGATGAAGTCATTTCTACTTTTAGTTTTGGGGATGGAAGGACAGAAATTAAAACATAAATTGTAGGGATGCCTGGGTCAGTCGGTTAAGCGGCTACCTTTGGCTCAGGTCTTGATCCCAGGGTGCTGGGATGAGTTACGCATCGGGCTACCTGCTTCACAGAGAGCCTGCTTCTCCTTCTGACTGCTGCTCCCCCTGCTTGTATGTTCACACTCTCTTTTTCTATCTCTCTGACAAGTAAGTAGATAAATAAAATCTTTAAAAAAAAACACATAAAATGTACAGATGTTTCCAGTGCTTGAAGACTTCATGTACTAAAATGAAGAGCTATTTTCAGATCTGTGGGAAAAAGAAACAAGACAAAACCACGAGTCATGAAAGTATCAGGGATACTTTAGAAAGACTCTGAGAGTATTATCGAGGAGTTGGAGCTGACATTATTGTGGTGGAAAAACGCCCATTCCTTCTTCCAGTGGATCCTCAGTGGGCTCTCAGAGGTATGCGTTTAACTGTAGTATGTCAGCCATGCTCCTATGTGTACTCTAAAGCCAGATAAAATGGATTTCCTAACCATTCTGTCGGGGACTGTTCGTGATCCACCCCTCCCGCCATGTCGCAAGCTGCCAGAAACTTTGGTGGAGGTACCTGTGAATGTGGATGAAAGTCCCTCCCGGCTTTCCCCACCAAGAATCTGGGAAGCCACATACCTTGTGGGCTGGGGCAATATGTCCTCTGTGATCCTGGGACATGCGCTTAGGGCGAGTGCTTATCCAAAACACATTGTTCCATTTAATCCTCCTAGTGGTAATCATCTTTGTATCTCTTATCTGTATTCCTTGATCCCTCTGCCTCAATTGTCTCGACTTCCGTGAGTTTAAGCAATCACTCTGTACCCTGCAGTAACAATACTAACCCTA
>PITA01008717.1:44404-82606 GCA_004023965.1 Spilogale gracilis
GAGCCTGAGCCAGAGCCCGAGCCTGAGCCAGAGCCTGAGCCAGAGCCCAAACCTGAACCTGAGCCTGAACCTGAGCCTGAACCTGAGCCTGCTTCATAGGTCTCTCCTGACTGATCTCGTGTCTGTCAGCTTGCATTAGCTTTCCATGTCCATGTCATTAGTGCGCCTGCCAGACATCCTGTGGTTCGGGACCTACATCTCTGCTGAGGCTGGTCCCCAGCACCATTCAAAGTCAGATCACTCTATCCAGGTTCTAGACTGTGGTCTTAACAGATACTGTTCAGAACAATTGTAGGCTGTGTGACATTTCCAAAATCTCTCAGGTGGACAGCATGAAATTGTAGGATTTCACTCTTGGTAAGGCTATTAAACCATGAAATGCACATTTCATCTTTTTATGAGGAATGTGATAATCACAGCAAAACAGGTTCCAGATTTTCAATGATCTTTACGCAGCTATGTTTTCCCTCCTCCTGTGTGAGAGCATCTGTATATGTACAATATTACTGATAACCAGGATCCCTTGAGGCTTTCCTACTTCATGCTACAGTGCACATGATCTTAATTTCAGGGAATGGAGGAATCTTCTTCTAACCCAGAGGACCTTTCTTTTTTTGTTGTATATGCTAGATTTACTTACCAAACAACGTATAGGTATCTGCTAATTGAACAAAACCAGAATAAATTATGAATAGATATTAATGAGATATATTTTTAACATACTTATTTTCCCAGTGCTGTATATCAGAGGTCTAGCATATCTCACGAATTTAAATCATATGAATTCAACCACGTACTTGACAAAAAAAATTGATTACAGATATATGTATACTATATTTTTTCTGGTTCTTGAGGGAAAGAGGAATTTTAACTATCTCAATTTTTTTTTGGTTGGAACCCAATTTCCATTATGAAATAATTCTACAGAGTCTATTTTTTAAAAGATTTTATTTATTTATTTGAGAGAGAGAGTGAGAGAGAGCACGAGCAGGGGGGACAGGGAGAAGCTCAGCAGGGAGCCTAGATTCTAGCACCCTAGGAACATGAACTGAGCCAAGGCAGACAATTAATTGACTGAGACACCCAGCCTCCCCCCACTGAATCTATTTTTTTAGAATTATTATTACCGTTAAGAAAATAAATCTTGATGGCTCTCTGTAAAGTATAACCTAACTTTGCTCCTATTTTTTAAAGTTTGCATGTAACTATTATTAACTTTAGTGTCTTTGCAACATAATTTGATTTAATTTTAATTTTTTTAATTTTTATTTTTTTAAAGCTTTTTTTTTAGATTTTTTTATTTATTTGACAGCAAGAGATCACAAGTAGGCAGAGAAGCAGTCAGAGAGAGAGGAGGAAGCAGGCTCCCTGCTGAGCAGAGAGCCCAATGTGGGCCTCGATCCCAGGACCCTGAGATCATGACCTGAGCTGAAGGCAGAGGCTTTAACCCACTGAGCCACCCAGGTGCCCTAATTTGATTTGATTTTAAAAAAAATTTTATTGAGGTATAATTGACATATAACTATGTTAGTTTCAGGTGTACAACACATGATTCTATATTTTTATATATTGTCAAATGATCATCAGGATAAGTCTAGTTAACATCTGTCATTGTACATCATTGCAACTTTTTTTTCTTGTGGTGAGAATTTTTAAGATTTACTCTCTTAGCAACTTTCACATATAGAATACACTATTATTAACTAGAGTTACCATGCTGCATATTAAATTACATTGACTTATTTATTTTATAACTGGAAGTTTGTACCTTCTGATACCTTCCATCTATTTTGCTCACTCCCCACCCTCTACCATTGGCAACCACATAGATACCATGTCCTCTGTATCTATGATCTTGGGATTTTTCATTTTGTTTTTGTTTTTTTCCAGTTTCAACATATAAGTGAGATCGTATGGTATTTGTCCTTCTCTGACTTATTTCAGTTAGCATAATGCCCTCAAGTTTCACCCATTTGGTTGCAAATGACAAGATTTCGTTGCCTTTTATGGCCAAATAATATTCCTTTAATAACAACAAAAAAGATTTATTTATTTATTTATTTATTTGAGAGAGAAAGAGTGTACAAGTGGTGGGAAGGGCAGAGGGAGATGGTGAGGGAGAGACGCAGACTCCCCGCTGAGCACAGAGCCCAACACAGGACTTGATCATGACCCTGAGATCATGACCTGAGCCCAAACCAGTGTTGACCCTTTAGCCAACTGAACTACCCAGATTCCCTAGCCAAATAATAGTCTGTTGCATAGATATATATATATCATGTTTTTTTAATCCATTCATTTGTCGATGGACACTTGAGTTATTTCTGTATCTTGGCTATTGCAAATGGAGCTGCAATATAGAGGGTTGCATATATCTTTCTGAATTAGTGTTTTCATTTTCACTGGACAAATATCCAAAAGTAGAATTGCTGGATCATATGGTAGTTCTATTTTTACATTTTTGAGGACCCTCCTATTGTTTTCTGGTGGCTGTCTCTACATTCCCACCAACGGTGCATGAGTGTTGCTTTTACTCCACGTCCTCGCTGACCCTTTCTCTTCAGTAAATCTAAAATTATATTGTTCAAGTCTTTTAGCTGTCTTAAAGATTAAACACTTTATCACCTAAAATACCCTAGACTGATTTCACTTCATTTATCCTTTCCCCAACTTCTATTGCATCGAGAATTTTCCATCCAACAGTCACTGTTTTCTCTTTTGTTTTTCTGAAATCCTTTTTAAAAGATTCATTTAATAATTGAGAGAGAGAGGGAGAAAGTGTGCAAGCACAGGAGAGGCATAAGGGGAGACTCTCAAGGAGACTCCGTGCTGATCAGGGAGCCTGATGTGGGGCTCGATCCCACAACCCATGAAATCATGACCTGAGCTGAACTCAAGAGCCAGACACTTAACTAGCTGAGCCACCCTGGTGCCCTCAAATGCTTTTTAATTAACTGCTTGATTTATGATATCTTTAATTCTTGAGATACTATTCTCATTCTATTGCTAGGCTATTTTAAACCAATATTTCCAATTCAAGGAGTAATCACCAAGTCCTTTCCTATGAATCACTGTATGTGGGAGAAAAAAGAGGATATAATGACATCTTTGCCTTTATAGTAAATAACTGTGATCCATGAAATATGTGGCATATATGCTAAAATGAGTTTTTACTAGTGAAGTCATGTCTTAGTTTGGGTTGCCATCACAAAATATCATAAACTGGGTGGTTTTTCAACAGGAGGAATTTATTTCTTATGGTTCTGGAGGTTGGAAGCCCCAGATAAAGGTGCTGCCCTGGTTGAACTCTGATGAGGATCGTCTTCTGTGTTGCACACGGCTGACTTCTCATTGTGTCTTTGTATGGCTGAAAGGGGAGAGCTGGCTTTCTCCTTATCGGGGCCTAATCCCATTCATGAGTGCTCCACCTTTATAAGTTAATTAACTCCCAGAGGCCCACCTCCCAAACCATCACATTTCAACACATAGATTTTGAGGGGACATAAACATTCTTCTATAACCCATGAGAGATGGGTTCTCAAGACCAATGAATTCTAACCAGAAGAATAATCTGGAAAGACTTCAGGGAGAAGGGTATATCTGAACTGGACACTGGAGGATAATACTGATAGTGATCCTGGATTTCTCATAGCATCAGATGCATAAAAATGTAAATTTTAATTGTCCTAAAACTGAACTTAATTTCTATCTCACATCCTCATTTCTGCCTGATGTCAGAAAATTTAATCTAGATAAAACTTCTAGATAAACTCAGCCAAATGCATAGAGTTCCTATAAATTTCTATTGAAATTCAGTCAAACACAACTTCCCTAGTCAAGATGTAGTCTGTGGACCAGCAGTGTAGCATCATCTGACTGTGAGTTAGAAATGCAGACTCTTGTCCCCCACCCTAGATCTCCTGAATCAGAATTCAGATCTCATCAAAATTCCCTGAATCAGAATCAGCAGTTTAACATGATTCCCAGGTGATTTATGCCCATTACAATTTGAGAAATCCTGAATTAATATAGTATTTCTCCTCTCTTCTTAGTGCACTGTTAAGGCTTTTGCTGAATCTGCTCTAGGTTGCTAACCAGTCTGCCTCTCAGAGGGCTGAGCATCTCCCCTGTGGCTAGCTTCCGCTGTTGTGAGGGCTGTGGCCATCTCATCTCTGGTCTTACCTTCCTTCTGGTACAGTGGTTTTCTTTTGTCCTGGCTGAAAGAAATTTTGTTATTGTTAAAGGTTTTTTATTTATTTATTTGGCAGAGAGAGACAGACAGACAGACAGACAGCAAGAGAGGGAACACAAGCAGAGGGAGCAGGAAAGGGAGAGGGAGAAGCAGTCCTCCTGCTGAGCAGGGAGCCTGATGTGGGCCTTGATCCCAGGACCGTGAGATTATGACCTGAGCCAAGGGCAGACACTTAACGACAGAACCACCCAAGCGCCACTTGGTGCAGGACTTTTACAGATCTTCTGCATCTCTCTCTTTTTACCAAGCTCACATTTCCCTGGCTTTTTGAAATTTTCTCCATTTTTCCAGAAACTTTCTGGCTTGCTTGGTTTTTATGGGATCTCATGAGCTTATCAGATGTCTGATGGTAGTTAATTACCATAGGTGCAGCTCTAACCTTGAGATGTACAGGCTGTGCTTGGCTGCCCATTTCTGAGTTCATAATAAACAAATACTGAGTGGAAGTAAAATGTAAAAGGTGCTGAGGATAGAGGCACAAATTCTTCAACAGTTAACGTATTAATTCAGACTCCACTGATTTAGAGTATGTGACAGTCCAGACAAGTCACAGCTTATTTGTCTAAACGATGCCTGACCTCACAACCAAAGTTCTTTCTGGCTTCAAGATCATTCACCCCTCCTCCTAAAGAACACTGATTGAGTGGTCAATATATGTCAAACTTTGGGCTAAAAATTAGCTTTGAAATGAGTATAGTCTCTGCTTCAAGGAGTTTAAGGAAAGATTAACATTAGTTACGTGTAGGGAAAATAATGGAAACAGAATGTAGGCACGTAGGTTACCTTATTGGTGGTAGGGGAGAGAAGGGACAAGCTTATAATCCTAGTAAAGTATAAAGAATGTCAGGCATATATTAATAAACAAATTGCTTTCATACAGTTTCAAATCCAATTACATGTATTGTATTGCATTTGATAATTCTTATCTGCTAGTGAAAAGCATTTCCTTTATTAATAAATGAGAAGTTTATCAGTCAGTGCAAATGTGGCCATTGGTTTCCTAACTCTACATATATGAAGATAGTAAAGTTATTATAATTTTTTACTTAAAATTTATTTATTTATTTTCGGGGATGTAGGGGCAGAGGGAGAAAGACTCCTACGCAGATGCTGAGCTGAGTGTGGAGTCCAACGTAAGGCTTGATCTTATGACCCTGAGATTACGACCTGAGCTGAAACCTAGAGTCGGATGCTTAACTGACGGAACCACCCAGGCACGCTGGTAGTAAAATTATTTTTAAAAAACTATCTAATTCAGAGTTTTTCAGTAAATGGCAATAAGTGACATGGAGAGTAAAAAGACCTAGAGAAGACAATCAGATGCTAAAACATAGTGGATTCTCTTGCTTAAAAGAGTAAGGTTGAGGCACTTGGGTAGCTCGGTTAGTTGGGCATCTGGCTCTTGATTTCAGTTCAGGTCCTGATCTTAGGGTGGTAAAGTTGAGCCCAGCATCAAGCTCTGCACTCAGGGTGGAGCCTGCTTTTCCCTCTCCCTCTGTCCTCATCCCACTCACATTCTCTCTCTCCCTCTCTCTCTTCCTCAAATAAATAAATAAATAAACAAACAAACAAATAAATAAATCTTTAAAAAAAAGAAAGTAAAATATCACTGAAATCTTTTTGTTTTTTAAAGTAAGATAAGAGTATCCATAAATATCCTTGCCTTCCTCAAACTAAATATAGTCTTGTCAAACAATTCAGCAGTTGTGATGGTAGATATTTAACTATTCGTATTGAAAATTTATGACAGCACAAAATGACTGTGTCACGTCCATATAATGGAATGTTATTGAGCAAGAAAAAGACATGAGCTATTAAGTCACAAGACATGGAGGAAACTTGCATGGATATTGCTAAGTGAAAGAAGCCAGACTGTGATTCCAACAGTATGACGTTCCAAAAGAGGCAAAAGTATAGAAAGAGTAGTAAAAGAGACCAGTGGCTGCCAGGAGTTCAGGGAAGGTGTGGGATAATAGATGGAGCGCAGGGGATTTTTAGAGTAGCAAAGCTATTTTCCTGATAGTGTGATAGTGTGCACATGACATCATGTATGGGTCAAAATGTACAGGTCCTTACAACACAAAGAGTGAATTGTAATGTATACAAATTTAAAAATCTTTTTGGAATATCAGGGGATCCTGGGAAAGCATATAGACCCTGATGAGGGAGTCTAATTGCATTATGAATACATGAAACAACCTCCTTGCCTTGTGGCTGGAATAGCAACATGTCTCAGCTCCTTCATGGAGATAATAATATTATACCTCCTCTCCTAGATTTGTGAGATTTCAATGAGATAGTATCTTGGTGTTAAGTTCCATACGGCAAGGAATCTTGTCTTTTATCCTCATCAACGATCAGTGTACCCTTCACCCCTGGTCTACCTGGTACAGGGGTCAGTAAACTTTATGTATAAAAACCCAGATAGAAAATACTTTGTCTTGTGAACTATATGATCTCTGTTACACCAACTCAACTCTGCTTTGGGAACACAAAAGCAGACTTAGACAATATATAAGTGAATGGGCGTGGTAAGATACCACTGAAACTTTATTTAAAGATGCTGACATTTAAATTGCATATATAATTTCCATGTGCCAGACAACTTCCTTTGATTTTTTTTTCCCCTGTAACCATTTCAAAATGTAAAACCATTCTTAGGCAGGAACTAAAAGCTCACTCTGGACCCCATGCATCAAAGTTAGCTAGCCTGAAAGTCAAGCTCTTTCAATTGTAGAAAAAAAAAAAAAAAAGAAAGTAGCAAATTGAGAAGAACCTGAAATAGATATGAAGATAAGTTTTTTAGGGTCTTAAATCTAGACAGTGCACTGGAGTTAGCCTACTGACCATAGTTTGTCAACCCCTGGTCTAAATCTAGGTTAAGTATTCACTAAATTCAAAAGGTATTTAGTAGCATGGTATTAGCATTAGTATTATTGCCTATTTCTTTTATAACTGTAGCAGCTAGAAAGTGAATGCTTACAAAATCATGAGATTTGGATTTATAATTGTATCTTTGCGATGATCTCCTAGAAAAACACCAAAATAATACCTTCCTGTCCGCAGACCAGAAGTTTTACAGTCGCAGACCTTGGCACTCTTAACTTCCTAAAGGGTTTACAACATTGGAAAAAATTAAAATCATTTTGCCTTTTCTTCACCTTCTTTCCTAAATATGAGATTTTTAGAAATAAGGTATGGAGTAAAAAATTATTCAGTCTGTTCATTTACTTTATAAGATTCTTCACAAAACTGTTTCAATCAACTCTGGAGATTCTAGTTCCCAACCTCAGAGAGAAAATAGGTACTGCTATGTGGAACAATTAAAACGCTCTGACAGCATGTTAGCTTGTTTTTCTCCAGGTTCTGTTCGGGAACATTCTGTGTTGGGGGGAGCTGCGGTGCATTCCCTGACAGCCAGCACCCGACATGGAAATGTTGAAGAACCAAGGGTATGGTTTTACAGAATCATGGGTATGACCCTAAAGTCAGAAGGCAGTTTTTCCACAATTAATCTGAAGAGAAATAAAGAAGCAGAAGGTACTTAATTTATTTCCAAACTCTGGTTCCAAGTCTTAACCTTGGTGTTGTTTCCTAGACAATATAATTTCTCGGTGATGTAGGACTGTGTTCAATGACAAAAATGCTGGGAGGCTGTTGAAATGGTCTTAAAAATCCATTTGATTCTTAGCTTCTGGAGTCAAGCACTGATCTTGCCTTTTTTTCTATCCTCCACAGTACCTAGCAACCATTTTCCAAATCATATGTGCTGTACTGTGGAAGTGAATTACAAATTCCTATTCATTTAATTTAGCTGTTGGAGTGGAACCAAGTTAGAATTGAGGAGCCTGAGCCAACAGTTGGAAGAAAAGATTAGTTAACCTGTGGCACTTCCTTCATTCTTCAAAAAGACTCTCTGATACACGGGCGTGCATACCCGTATGTATGACTTGGATGTAAAAAGCACTGATTGCCCTTGTCTTTTCAAATTTAAGGAAAGGAGAATGTGTGTCTTTAAAATCAGACCTCTCAAGTGAGGGACTTTCCTCAGGAAGCCCCTTAAACAATGCAATCCTGGATCAAAGAAGACTTCTGTGATGTTCTAGATAAGTGTAAGGCTTATCAAAATTACTCTAATTACCAAAAAAGGATAATTTATTTTATTTAAAATGACTTAGCAAGTGATTAAAATTAATAAGGAACTGGAAGGGGGCCTGTGGGTGGCTCAGTCGATTGAGCATCTGACTCTTGGTTTCAGCTCAAGTCATGATCTCAGGGTTGTGAGATCGAGCCCCATGTTGGGCTCCAAGCTCAGCAAGGAGTCAGCTAAAGTTTTGTTCTCCCTCTGCCCTTACCTTCTCTCTTTCTCTCTGTCTCTAATAAATAAATAAATCTTTAAAAATATATTTATAATGGAAGGACAAACCATTACATTTAAAAACTAGGTTGCCTATAGAGAGGGAAAAAATGAAGAGGAGACAGATTTCTTCAACTATATTTTGCTCAGATATTTGATTTTGGAACCATGTATATGTTTCACATAATCATAATATAAAATTAGATGTAAAATTAAAATATAACCAAATGAGCTTAAAAATAGATCCTGTTGATGGCATAACTACAGCGAGAGGCGTTAGTCTAAAAATCTCTAAAATATAGTAATTTGATTGCATATATACCCAAAAGACTAAGAACCATAAAATAATTCTTGACCGGCATTTGCCTTTGGCTCACGTCATGATCTCAGGGTCCTGGGATGGAGCCTCGCATTGGGCTCCCTACTCAGCAGGAAGTCTGTTTCTCTCTCTGCCCCATCCGCATCACTCATTCCCTCTCTCCCTTTCCCTCTCTCTTTCTCTCAAATAAATCAAATTAAATTAAGTTAAATTAATCCTCAGCTGTTTTCAGGAATCATATTGTTGGAGGTCATGGCGAATCTGGATGGAGTCTGCTGAATTCTGCTTCATGCCCCCACCTTTCTTATGTTGTATCCTAACTCTTTCTCAGTGTCAGCGTCCAGAAAACCCAACCTGTGATAGAGGTAGTATTTGTCCTATTATTCTGAGACCTTTATAGGTGTGCTTAGACATAAAACAAATGAGTAATCATGTCCAGTTTGTTTAAAATCAGAATTTTTAGAGTAGGGGAAAAAAGTTTCAGTAGGAGATCGAAGCTTATGTAAAAACTCTGTAGATTTGGAATTTAACTTAAGGTATTAATGTGAACCCATGATATAGTGTATCTCTAAAATATGCATTTTTGTATCAGTCAGATTTTACAGCTTAACAAACCACCCCAAATTTCAATGGCTTCAAACAGCAGACGTTTTTATTTCTCGTGATTCTGTGGATTAGTTGGGTGGGTCTTCTGGTATGGGCTGGCTAGTTTGGGGAGGGACTGTGTAGGACAGCATAATTCACATGTCTGTGGCTTCAGCTGGGATAGGCTGAATGGTGGGTGCCTCTCTTCATGTGGTTTTTGATCTTCAAGGGAGCAAACTCTGGCTTGTCCCCAGCATTATAGTGAGTAAGCCTGCACTGTGCATGCGCTATTTTTAAGTCTCTGCTTTTTCACCTTTACTGGGGTGCATGAGCTAAGGCAAGTCACACAGCCACATCCAGATTCTAGGGTTAGAGAAAGAGATTCCACATCTTGGTGAGAGGAATATCAAAGTCACACTGCAAAGAGACATGTTATATACAGGAAGAGGAGAATTTGAGGTCCATTTTTACAATTTACCATAATTTTGTATTTACCTTATTGAATATGGCAATATTTAAAAGACCTGGAAGCAATTATCTACTGAAAAAATGCTATTTTGAGATCATAGTCTGGCCACTACAGGTCCTCATTGCCATCTGGTTGGCCATTATTTCTAGGTATTTTCAAATGAGTTGGAAGGAGCACCAGAACGCTTTGGAGAAATGGCTGATTCTAGATCTGAGCAAGCAAAGTAAAAGATAAGGCTGGAATATCTTATAATACCAGACAATAAGAAAGCTACCAGGACTAGCAGTGTTGGAATATGGAAAGAAGCTAAGTGTCATTGACTGATGAATGGATGAGCAAGATATGAAACATATAAAATAGAATATTATTCAACCATAAAAAAGAATGAAATCATTCCATTTGCAAAAACATGATGGACCCTGAGGGCATTATGCTAAGTGAAATGAGTCAGAGAAAGACAAATACCATATGATTTCACTCATGTGTGAAATCTAAACAACCAAAAAACAAAAAAAAATGCTCATATATGCAGAGAACAGATCGATGATTGCCAGAGGCAGGGGGTGGCAGGGGAAAAATGGTGAAGTTGTTAAAAGGCACACACTTCTAATTATAAAATAATAAGTCTTGGAGATATAGTGTACTGTATGGTTACTATAGTTAATAGTGTTGTATTGCATATTTGAAAGCTGCCATGAGAGTAAATCTCAAAACTTATCACAAGAAAAAAATTCTCTAATTATATACAGTGACAGATATTAACTAGACTTATTTGGTGACTTTTGCAAGATATACAAATATCAAGTTATTTGTTGTACACCTGCAACTAATATAATGTTGTATGTCAATTTTACCTCAATTAAAAATGCCTCATAATACACATGAGGATATATATTATTATTATGAAACACTGCACTTAATAAAAAAAGAGGGAGAGGACTTGGAACCAACTTGCATAGACTTCCACTGGCCAAAGATGGAGAAATTTGAACATTAATAAAGATAATATCTTCAAGATACTAAAATACTTCAAATATGTTTAAAATCCATGAGTTCATAATGACACTAAAGAAAAAAAATACCATTGGTGATCTTTGGAAGATGCCAGGGAATGAACTCCTTATTTTAAAAACTGGTAAAGGACAAAGAATCAAGCATTTATTTGTCTTTCCTATATTCATTGTACCACAAGGTAATCCAATAATTGATGATGGAAAGTTTCTCTTTATAGAAGTATACCAGCTAGGAGTGCTGCCTGGGTGGCTTAGTAGGTTAAGTATCTGCCTTCGGTTCGGGTCATGATCCCAGGGTCCTGGGATCAAGCCTTGTGTTGGGAATCCCTGCTCAGTGGGGAGTCTACTTCTCCCTCTTGCTCTACCCATTCCCCTGCTTCTGCTCTTTCTCTCTCTCTCAAATAAATAAAATCTTGAAGAAAAAGAAGTGACCTAACTAACCAATGAAGAATAATGACAGAAGTAGAATATCTCTATTTTTTCAATTCCTAGTAAATTAATCCAGCTAGCCAACCATCATCAACCACTAACTCGTACATACATGCAAAGACAACTAGACAGCATGGGCTTCCTGAGGGAAGAATATAGCACTGCTTGTGACACTGTCTTACCCTCTCCAACCCCAAATATCAAACCTGAATTTGCTCAACACTCTAAATTGAAACATCAGTGTAGAGGTCAAAGGAATGTGTTAAATGACACTCTAAGGAAAAACCCAGAAAAATCTAGCCTTGTGGGAAACAACTAGCCTTTTTTTCTTTAACAAAAAGTTGCAAGGTATTTAAAAAAATAGGAGAAACCTATAGATTAAGGGACCTAAGACATATCAAACCATTGCAATAAATAAACTGAATGTATTCTCTCAAAATTCATATGTTGAACCTTAACCCCCAATGCGATGGTATTTGGAGAACAGGGCCTTTAGGATGTGATTAGGTCTTGGGAATAAGGTGCTCATCAATGGCATTAGTGTCCTTATAAAAAACATCCAAGAGAGGTCTTTTCCCCTTTCCTCCATGTGAGGATACAGCAAGAAGATGGCTATCTATGAATCAGGAAGTGGATTCTCAACAGACACTGAATCTGCTTTGACCATGGACTTCCCAGTCTCCAGAACTGTGAACAATACAAGGTTGTTGTTTAGGCCACACAGTCTGGTATTGTGTTAGCCCAAATGAACTAAGACAGATCTTACTGGGATTCTGATTCAAAAAACAAGGCATAACAATTTTTTGTGAGGCAATCAGGGAACTATGAAATCTGTGTGGTAATGATGTTGTACTTCTGTTTTAAAGAATCTTTGTCTTTAGTGATATGTATTGAAATATGTATGTATGATGTCTGGAATTTGTTTTAAAATAATCTGGGATGGGTAATTGTTGGGATTATAGAGGAGGAAAGATAGCCCATGAGGATCTCTGCACCAAATTTGAGGCTTGAACTCACAACCCCGAGTTGTTCACAGTTTTGACTGAGACAGCCAGGTGCCCCTGCCCATGGTTTTTTGTTTTTATTTTTGTTTTATTAATTTTTATTTTTTCCATAACCCAGCCACCCTATCCCTCCCTTCCACCCCCTAGCAACCCTCAGTTTGTTTCCTGAGATTAAGAGTCTATTATGGTTTTTCTTGCCCATGAGTTTTTAATTGTTGAAGCTGGGTGGTATAATGGTATATTATTCTTTCTCCTTTTACAGATGCTTGAGAATTTCTGTAATAGTTAAAATTTTTATACATAAAGACAACATTTAGGATGATGAGGCCAATAATTAGGTCCAACTGGAAAAAATGAAGACAAATGTACCTACCACAAGGGGAAAAATATGAAAGTGAATCGCAGCAGCATTGACTCTTGATTTGAAGGCTTCTGTCGTATTTGACTTCCTTCTCCATTTCTATGGTCTGTTTTCTTTACTATCTCAAAAAAGTCTTCTTTTGTACTTGTGGTAGTTGTTCTCCATTTGACCACCCATGATCCATTCTCTTGCTTTTTTTTGCCTTGTTCCTGGAAGCTAACTCTAGGGATTATGCTATTCAGGCTCCCTTCTAGACTGATTTCTGGTTGGGTTTTGCCAGGGTTGTGGGGAGGAGATAGGGGTCAGGGTATTAATTCCACCATTTCCTACCTCTTGGGGCAATATGGATTTTACACTGATAACTTCCTTCCATAGCTCCAGCTCTCCTAGGATGGTTCCTTCTCCCAGCTCTTTTCTTTTGAAGCTCTGATGACACTAGTTCCTCCCCTTGTTCTTTTAGTGCTAACATAGTGTTGGATTCCCACCATTGCACACTGTAGATACCCCAACATCTCTTGCTTGTTTTTGTGATAATATTGTATTGTGACAATAGTCCCTTCATTAAATAGTCTATTCATTAAAACCTTCTCAGTTAAGACATCTGAGCCTAATTTCTTGCCAGGACCTCCACTTTTCTTACATTCTACTTTCAACATTAGGATTTTCTTCCTTATTGTCTTCTACCCTGCTCAAAGGTGAAGTTGAATGAAGTCAACGACCATTTATTGAGCACCTAACTATGTGCTGGGCACTGTTCAAATATCTGCTTCTACAGTGGTGAATGAGAAAGATAAGGTCTCTGCCCTGGTGGAACACGTTGTCTACTGGCAGAGGTGGGGGGAGTGGTAAGGTAAGGTCAAAAGATCCATTGTTGCAAGTGATGGAAAAGCTGAACCCCAACTGATTTACAGAAAAGGAGTAATTTTTTGGCTTATAAAAAAGAAATCCAGAAATAGAGCTTGCTTCCTATGAAGTTTTATCTAGGACCTCAAGTTATGTCACCAAACCCAAGCTCTCTTTGTCTAGGACTTCTGGTTCTGCTTTCCATGTGTGGACTGCATGCTTCAACAAGCTTGCCCCTGATGGACAAAGGTGTTGGAGCAGTGTGGGGAAGAGCAAGTCCCAGAACACATCTCATTATTTCTCATTGGCTGATTGGGAGCGCGATGCTCCAGTAACAGCTCCTGGCTATTATTAGGCCCGGGAGTGGAATCTTCACTTGAAGCCCCTGGACTGAGAATAGCAAAAGAGGCTTTCTCAGAGGGACAGAATCTCCCCAAACATTAGCTGTTCATGAACAAAGATCAACAATAGTGAACCTTGAACAGTAAATAAAAGATAATCTGTATTGTTATGCAGGATGATGGAAGAACTACCTACTTTAGCAGAGTATCGGTAGGGCTTAACTAATCTCTGACTTTGACTGTCCCTCCAGGGGTCAGTTCCCCTGTGTGTGGACAGCCCCCCACCTCTGATTCTGCTTCTTTCTTGGTAGTTTTGGGTACCAAGATTTTCCACATACAGGGCAAACTGAAGTGTGCATCACGAGTAATCCTTAGAAAAGAGAGGAGAAAAGTTGGTGGATAGAAGTCCCAGCCTCTGATCCTTCTAGGAGAACAATTCCGTAGCCTGGTCTATGTGGTTCATCAGAGGGTTCCTGGAATGGGGGTGGGCAGAAGTCCTAGTTGTCCCTAGCCATAACCAGCCACTTGTATGGGTCCTGTGTTTGGTTTTCCTCCTTTCCTGCCTCATTCCTCTCTGATCCCTCACTACTGCTTCCAAAAATCCCGTCCTAAGTACTTATTTCATTCTCTGCTGTAGAGGTGTCCTCCTGAAACCCAGTTGAGCCCAGAAGCCTGGAAAGGAGCTAGCTATGGAGAGAGCAAGAGGAAGACCGGGGTTTTAAAAAGGAAAATAGAACTCCCCATGAGGGGCATCTGGGTGGCTCAGCCGATAAGCAACTGCCTTCAGCTCAGGTAATGATCCTGAGGTCCTGGTATCTAGCCCCACAATAGGCTCCCTACTCGGAGAGAAGCCTGCTTCTCCCTCTCCCACTCTGCCTGCTTGTGTTTCCTCTCTCACTGTCTCTCTCTCTCTCTCTCCCCCACCCCCGTCAAATAAATAAATAAATAAAATCTTAAAAAAAAATAACTCTCCCATCAAATAGGAAAAATAAATTCTATCAGTTTCAGGTCACAGGGGAGACCTGTGAAAGGTAAACAGGAAATTTAATGAAGGTAAGACTGAATTGTGTGTATAGTTTGTTAATAAGCATTCTTATAATTTACATATTAATGGACATAATTTATCATGTTAATAAATGTAATGTGTATAGTTATTAAAGTTGATTAGCCTTGTTCCCCCGTTCAGTGCACTGCAAATTTTTTAAGAGCAGGAAGTTCTCCATCTAAACTGTTATCTCTAAATTAAATTAAACTCAGCAAATTTGCATTGAGTGGATAGTATAGCCAAAGCACTTTGTGAAGTGCTGTAAAACAAATTCTATTTGCTCATGAAGCCCTTAGAGTCTAGTGGGCACAACAGATAGACCTAAATGGCTAGCTTAAGACTTACCCATTACAGGGTCATAGGTATAATGCTAGTACCCTGTGGCCACTTAGGAAAGGTCATATTCATTCACCTTTTCTTGAGCATATTTTTATGCCAGATCTGTATAAGGCACTCCTAATTTTTATCATTATTATCCAGTTGCAAAAAACATTAATGTGTCTTGGTCTTTTTCATGGCTTCCCATGCATATTTCCTGGGGGGGTTGGAACCTCTCCCTCTGGCAAATGCAGATGCTAATCTCACAGATTCACAGAATGTTAGTTCTGAAAGGGATCTTAAAGTTTTCTAGCGTTTTTCATAGACATTGGTGTGTAGAACGTACACCAAGAAAAATGGATGAGGAGATGTTTGGCTCAAAGCAGCAGACCTAGGGGTTCCAGCAGGCCCATAATCAGGGGGTGGTCCTCACACCCTTAACAATCTTTATTGCACAGGCATCGACCACTCAGAGCGCATACTGCGCGCCGGCATGACTGCTCGCCACAAAGCCGTCCCTATCCCATTACTATCACATGGCATACATGCTTGGAGACACTACCTTCTCCAAGGTTTGGTCCAGGCCCTCAATTTGTTAGTTTGCTTATTTTCCAGTCTTGCAGTTTTAGAAAAGAGAGAACGAAGGCCCAGAGAGGTGGTGTGGCTTGCCTGAAGGCACATACTGAATTGGAATTTCTCCCAATAGCTCTCTTTGGAGCTCACACCTCTTTAGCGATCAAGTCCTTTCAGGGTGCTGTTAGTCCAGGGTCCCCATATTCCTGCTCCTTTGTTTATGTTCAGTGGAAGCAACAGATAAACATAAAAATACCATTCCATTTTCCCATTCCAATTCTTTCCCTCTTGGTAACCTCCT
Organism: Spilogale gracilis; assembly: GCA_004023965.1. Classification (NCBI taxonomy): domain Eukaryota; kingdom Metazoa; phylum Chordata; class Mammalia; order Carnivora; family Mephitidae; genus Spilogale; species Spilogale gracilis. The sequence goes on from PITA01008717.1 coordinate 60,615, forward strand.
GCAAATCCCAGCTAGGTTCTTCACCTCCTTTGTCTAATTTTCCTTAGCCACTTCCTCTTCTTTTACTCATTCCCTGGTCTTTTATCAGTGATTTTTTTTTTTTAAATCAACTTCAATGAGATGTTATTTACATACAATGAAACGAACCCATTCTTAGTATACAATTCAGTAAACTTCTTAAAAAGATTTTATTTTTATTTATTTGAGCCAGAGTGAGAGAGCAAGGGCAGGGTGAAGGGCAGAGGGAGAAGCAGACTCCCCGCTGAGCAGGGAACCTGATGCGATGAGGGGCTTCATCCCAGACCCTAATCGATAGTTGGTTCTTTTGGTGGCTGAGTATCCATCGTTTGGATAGACCAACATTTGTTTAAGTGTTCACCTGTTGATGGATATTTGAGTTGTTTTAAGTAAATTGGCTATTGTGAATAAATCTGATGTGCACCCCCACAGTATCTTACATGAATTCATATTACAGCACTTTCTATATTAAGTGTAATTATAGATCAGATACAGTGGAAAGATCACTAGAGCCAGAGCCAAACGCAAGTTTTCTGATTCTAAGATAATATATGCAAATTGGTCAGCACATAGTAGATGCTTAATAAATAATAGCTATTATGGCTGCTATTCTTTTTTAGCTTTCTGACCATGAGTAAATTACTTAATCTCTCTGGGACTCAGTTTCTTCATGTGTAAATGGGAAATTTCTAGGGTCTTGCACGTAATGCTGGCATGCATTGGGAGAGATATCCAGCCAGCATGTAGGGTACTGGTGGGGGATGGTTTTCCTGTGGGTGATTAAAAAGTGGAGGGTATAACTTGAGACAGGGCGATAGGCCCAGCCACTTCAGGGAGAGGGGTGTGCATGGAGGATGCAGAAGACAAATTAGATTCTGCCCATGAAATGAGCGTACTTGGTAGGGAGGCAGGGAAAGCTAGGGGAGAGTAGGCGTAGGGAGGAGTAGCAAATTTCATGGAAACCTACCTTAAGAAACACAGGTGGGGGTGTCTGGGTGGCTCAGTCGTTAAGCTCAAATCATGATCTCGGAGTCCTGGGTTCTAGCCCTGCACTGGACTCCCTGCTCAGTGGGAGGCCTGCTTCTCCCGCTCCCACTGCCCCTGCTTGTGTTCCCTCTCTCACTGTCTCTCTCTTTTCTCTCTCTGTTGAATAAAGAAAATCTAGCAAGAAAGAAAGAAAGAAAGAAAGAAAGAAAGAAAGAAAGAAAGAAAGAGAAAGAAAGAAAAAGAAAAGAAGGAAAGAGAAAGAAAAGAAGGAAAGAGAAAGAAAAGAAGGAAAAGAAAGAGAGACAGGAGGTAAGACAGAGCATTTTTTGCTTCAGGGAGCATATCCAGGATGGGCTTAGATGCTGAAGCAAGTGAATTATGATGATTCTCCCAAAATAGCTTTGCTTTGGAGCCAAGGATATCCAGTCAGGCTCAAGGTTACACAGACCTTTCTCCACAGTTCTTCACTAATTGAATTAAACCGTTCTCGGCAGTAAGGCAGTCTCCCAAAGACTGGAAGGATTGATTTTGCACATAGTATGATTCAGCTTTCCGGTTGCTTTCAGGCTGAACGCCTCAGCTCAGTCTTCCGTTAGCTACTGTCTCCTTTCACCTTCCTGTAAGGGTCAGCGATACCTGATTACACGGTAGGCTGGCGGCCTTCCAGGTCTCATCTACCGACTAATACTCACAATTACTGCTCATTCCTCGGGGAGAGGGCTCGGGGCGGGGCTGGTATGCCTTCATAGGGTCCTCATCCACTTGTTAGTTTCAGGGACAATGCCAAAGGAAATTAAAGCACTTCAGTTCAAAATGTTTTATTTTCCAGAACCATGCATGTGCTAGAATGACAGCCAGCAAGAGAAACAAAGAAGTCACAGAATCAGTCTGTCTTCCACTCCCTTGCATTTCATGCTGTGAGGTTATACTCACTTTATTTTTATTTTATTTTTTTATTTTATTTTATTTTTTTAAAGATTTTATTTATTTGACAGAGAGAAACACAGCCAGAGAGGGAACACAAGCAGGGGGAGTGAGAGAGGGAGAAGCAGGCTTCCCGCCAAACAGGGAGCCCGATGTGGGACTCGATCCCCTGTCTCCGGGATCATGACCTGAGCCGAAGGCAGTCGCTCAACCAACTGAGACACCCAGGCGCCTATACTCACTTTAAAAGCTCACTGTGTCTTGCTCTGCGCAGAGCCTGCACACGGCATTCTGCCAGGCTCGACACCTTCCTCTCCTTTATTCAAGATAATCTCTTTGGTTTCCTATTTCCTTTTCAATAAATTAATAGTTCCTTGAAAATTGTGTTTCTAACTGCTACAGCATCTCCTGCATAGGTTAAATATTTTGTGACTATGAGTTCCTTTGGAGAATTGTAATTTACCTGAAATTGGTGACACCTAGCCTAGGAATTTCAGGTCCCTCCATGTACCTGCAGTTGGAGACATTTTGGAGTAGGCAGTTATGCTAAGCTTTTTTTTCCCCTTCACATCAGCCACGAATGATAGCTAACATTGCCTAGGAGATGAATGGAAATATTTTACAGCGTTTGTGATTCTGCTCAAGATGGTAACCTTACATGATTGTGCAAAAAGCTGAGGTAGGAGCTACTTCATCATGAAAATCAGAACTGGTCATCCAGGTCCTTGATATGAAATGAAAACAAAGAAATAGGACACAGTGAAAAGGGACCTAGTCAATTATTTATTTAGGTCCAATCTTTCATGGTGGTGTGAACACAGCATTTATTAAAAATTGCCCATCTCCCTTCCAGAAATAAACAACAGCATGATTCATAAGGAAGGAAAAGGCCTGGACGGTATGAAATCATCACCAGGCCAAAGACAGGTCTATAATTTCCCAGAATCACTGTCCTCAATAAATAGGGGGACTTTCAGAATTGGGATGCTCTCTGAAGAAGGGCAGTAAGGATTATCACATGACACATAGATTTGCTCGTTAGAGAAACCCTCTTGTAGACATGGTTTGTAGGTAAGAGATCGTTAGAGATTCAGGAAACCCATGCCTTTGATAAAGATGATCTCGGTAGATCACCAAGCTAGGAACAGCACTAGAGAAAGCTGGAGCCTAATTAACTCTGTTATAGCCCGAGTGTCTGAACAAATAAAGACACGGCAGATGGTGTCGAACACAGCGAGCACATATAATAGTGTTGTGCTGGAGTTAGCCGAGCAGGCTTACAGGCTTGACTGTGAAATACTCGGGAATTTTGCCATCCAATATTAAATTCGGTTGGTAATTTGAAATCAGCCGTGGTGGGAGTGTTTCTATGACAGAAATTGGCAATTGCTAGAGGCTAGGGCTTATCACTGGGTAATTTTTTCTTGCTTTGCCTTCAGAGAGCTAGTTTACCAGTCTAACACTGTCTAGTGCTATTGAAGGCAGAGCCTGTTGGTCAGGATAGACGTGTTTCCACCTCTCCGAGGGTGTGTGTTATTGTGGTGCTGCAATGGCTCATCAGACATTTCCCAGGACCTAGACTTAGCATTCCTCCAGTTCTCTTTGCTTACTGAGCAACTTGTGGCGTTTTCGTTTTGTTTTGTTTTTGGTACCAGTAGATTGGCACTCGATGGTGTTCCTTAAATTCCTGGGGATCCTAAGGAGCTCCCCTGGGGGACATCTGGACATCTGGGGAAGGGAGGAGAAGGATTATTTGAGGCTGAGCAGATCTTTGTCTAGATAGTCTGCAACTGTAGCAGCTTCATTTTTTTTGTTTTATATATTGGTCCCCCATCAAACAAAAACAAACAAACAACAACAATGGCAACAAAACCAAAAAAACCTCAAGCCAACCAAACCATTGCAGGAAGAAAGCAGACTGTGATGAAAAATTCTGGAAAATAGTAAGCCAGAGCTCTTCGCTCACCCCAAAATCACATATCTTAATGTTAACAAATGATCATTCTGCCAGTATAATTCAGCCACTTGTGAGTTTAGTTAACATCAGTTAGTTTCCTACCAACTGATAATGTTGGAACGCACCAATGGGAAACTCAGAGTTTCTTTCTTTTTTTTTTTTAAAGATTTTATTTATTTATTTGACAGAGAGAAACACAGCCAGAGAAGGAATACAAGCAGGGGGAGTGAGAGAGGGAGAAGAAGGACTCCTGCAGGGCAGGGAGCCCGATGCAGGGCTCGATCCCAGGTCTCCAGGATCATGACGTGAACTGAAGGCAGTTGCCCAACCAACTGAGCCACCCAGGCGCCCCTCAAAGTTTTTTAATTCCTCATCCACTGAGGAAGAATTGTCCTGCTATTTTGACTGCAGTAGTCGGCATACCGCCCCTCGCTTAGACATATCAACTGGGAAATTGCCTTTGCTACACGGAAACTGGAAAATGAGTCAATCAGGTGAGCTGGGCTCAAGTCATGGGAAGTTCTAACCTTTTAAACACACCTTTTAAAGTGGCTCCTCTTCTAATTACAAAAGCAATCCAAACGCCCCTTATAAATTTTTAGACAGTTAAGAAGCAAAAAGATCAAAATGAAATCACTTTATCCACCATCTAAAGCCAGTAGCTGCTTATGGAAACACACATTTCCCCTACATACACGGGACTTTTTTGGTTAATATTTATTTATTTATTTATTTATTTATTTATTTAAAATATTTTATTTATTTGACAGAGACACACTGAGGGAGGAAACACAAGCAGGGAGAGTGGGAGAGGGAGAGCAAGCTTCCCGATGCAGGGCTGGATCCCAGGATCTGGGATCATGGCCTGAGCTGAGGGCAGATGCTTAACTACTGAGCCACCCAGGTGCCCCATGACTTTTTTTTTTTAAGAGGAGTTTTCCAGCTTTGAGATCATGATGAAATGTCCCTTGCCTGGTTCTTAACAGTTTGATCATCTGTTATACATGGGTACAGGTCGATCTCATGATCAAACTATACATGCATGATCTCTTCTCTGTATAAAATTCTAAATAAAAGCTAATGTGAAAGCCTCAACCTTTTAAAAATCAAGTAGTTATTTTGTGGGCACCACATGCATAAGGTATAATCTACAAGCGCAATATGGTATTCAATAAACCGTTAGCCCACCAGTTCTCTCCAGAGGCAAACACTCTCAATTCCTTATTTATTTTTTCTGAGACCTTCTGAGTATAAGCAAGCATATCTGTAAAGTATAACAGTTAACTTAAGAGGTTTCTGGTTTATATGTGAGAGTAGAACTCAAGCATTTGTAATTCTGTTAGAATCTTTTAAAAAAGATTTTTGTGGATGCCTGGGTGGCTCATTAGGTTAAGCATCTTCTTTCAGTTTAGGTCATAATTCCACAGTCCTGGGATTGAGCTCCATGTTGGGCTTCCTGATCAGCTGGGAGCCTGCTTCTCCCTCTCCTTCTATCCCTCTCCCCTGCTCATGGTCTCTCTCTCTCTCTCTCTCTCTCTCTCTCACACACACACACACACACACACACACACACACACACACACACACATGCTGTCTCTCTCAAATAAAATCATTGAAAAAAAGAAGTTTTTTTGTTTTTGTTGTTTTATTTCTGCACTTTATTCTTTATGGTTACAGGAAGCTTCTCATCTATGTTCAATACTACTGTCATAATTACCAACAAACATGTGTTAAGCTTCTGTTGTAAGAGTAATTTCCCTTAGAGAATCAGTTTTTCTGACTTTGGGCCGGGGGGTTGGTAGTTGGTAAGGTGAAAATTACACAACCATGAAACTTCCTCCAAATCAGAAGTAAAGAACTCATGGGGCACCTGGGTGGCTCAGTTGGTTAAGCATCTGACTCTTGATCACAGCTCAGGTTGTGATCTCAGGGTCACGAGTCCAAGCCTGCACACACTTTAAAAAAAAAAAAAGATAAGGAATATAAAAACATTTTCTGTCTACTACAAAAAGAAAAAATCCTAGCATAACCACACTGAAAAGTGAGGAGGTACTTGGGTTTAGAAAGTCGGTTAATATATGGTAGTTCTCATTGCTAACGTATAGCGACCCCTGAAGTGGGATTCGTTTTTTATCGTTACTGTGACAAATTACCACAACCTTAAAGGCTTGAAATAACACAAATTTATTATAGTATAGTTCTAGAGGTTGGAAGTTTGATATAGGGGTGCCTGGGTGGCTCAGTCGATAAGCTTCTGGCTTTGGTTCCCTTCATGATCCCAGGGTTCTGGGATCGAGCCCCATATTGGGTTCTCTGCTCAGCAGGAAGCCCGCTTCTCCCTCTCCCACTCCCCCTCCTTGTGTTCCCTCTTCCGCTGTGTCTCTCTCTGTCAAATAAATAAATAAAATCTTAGAAAAAAAAAGTCTGACAGGTCTTATTGGGCTAACATTAAGATTTTGACAGGGCTGCCTTCCATTCTGAAGGTTCTGGGGAGAATCCCTTTCATTGGCTTTTTCACCTTCTAGAGACCACCCATATTTTCCAGCTCACGGACACCTTCTCCTTTTTCAAAGCCAGCAATTTGCATCTTTCTGAGCCATCCTCTGCAACCACATCTTCCTCTGACCACAGCCAGGAAAGGCTTTCTGTTTATAAGGGATTATATTGGGCCCAGATAATTCAAAATAATCCTGAGAATCCAGAATAATCTTCCAATCTCAACGCACTATATTTAATCATATCTGGGGATTAGAATGTGGATATCTTTGGTGGTTCATTATTCTGCCCACTACAGAGATCAAGAGAAACGAATTCTCAAAGGAAAGAAGCATTCCTTCTCTGTTATTCTGTGTCATGAGGGATTCTGAGGGAAATCCTCAAATGGGGCCTGAGATGTCTGACTCTACTTAAGTCGCAATTTTTCATTTCTTATAGAAACAATACATCAGGGGCACCTGGGTGGCTCAATTATTAAGTGTCTGTCTTTGGCTCAGGTCATGATCCCGGGGTCCTGGGATCGAGCCCCACAATGGATCAGCGGGAAGCCTGCTTCTCCCTCTCTCACTCCCCCTGCTTGTGTTCCCTCTCTCACTGTGTTTCTCTCTGTCAAATAAATAAATAAAAATCTTAAAAAAAAAAAAGAAACAATACATCAGCATGTTGTGACCATTGTTCATAAAGCAAGGCAGGCCAAAGTCACTGAATATTTTCCTGTAAGACATTTTCATGTCTCAATGAGAAACATCTGGTATTCCTTTGGTTGAAATCCTTATTTATGAATCTTGTTCCCTTACTTCTTTGACATGTATTTCTTTATAAATAATCAAGGTATGCTTGTCACTCTGAATCTCGAACCATGCAAAAGGAAGTTGTTAAGTATTTTTACCTGTGTCCCAGAATTAAAGTCTGTTGAGTCTATAGAGACTCTGCAGTAAGGCCATGAGAAGCCTCCAGTTTCTCAGGGAGGAATTACAGGTCTAGGATCTTTTGGAAAATTGAGGAGTCCCATGATAGAAGGAAGACTGAACCATTACAAGTAATACTTAGATATTTTGGGACGTTGTGTATATAACTAGTTGTCTAAGGAAGAAAAAAGATCAAGCCTGGTTTACAGCTAGTTCTGTAGAAAGTACTAGCACCAACCAGAGCCGGTAGCTAGTGCCTTACAGCTCCACTTCGCAGTGACACCAGGACAAAGGTAATGGAAAATCCTTTCGTAGGCAGGATTTTGAGTAATAGATTTGGTTGTCTGAAGAGAGAGACAGCCAGCAGTTTGGGTTTACATTGCTTCTTGGGCAGTTGCCAATTTTGGGGCTAGTGGGTCAGGGACTTGGAAGAAACAGGATTGAAAGATTGCTGAAAAGGAAGAGTCATCAATTGATGACAAGGATGAGCCTCTTTAAGTGGGCACAAATTGTGTAGGTACGTGTGCTCCACATGAATCCACCGGAGGGCAGCCATGGCAGACAAGGCTCTTTGTTATCAGATGGACAAAATGATGCTCAGACACTTTCTTTAGCCCCCTAGTGTTTGCTCAGCAGATCCTGGAACAAAGTGACAGTGGGGAGGGAGGGATGGAGGCTCAACAACATGGACTTATCTTTACTGAGGGTGACTTGGCTAATGTTACTGCTATATGCCTTATTTGCCATAAGAGAGACCAACATTATGTCCCCTTGGATGCCTTCTCCCACACATGGCTTCTGTAGTGCACAGGTGATCACCTTGACCACCAGCAGATGACCACCATACCCAGTGGCCAGTAGCTGGCACCCTTTCGGGCAGTGTCATAGTGGAGTGTCTCCAGTGTCTCCTGTGAATAGCTTTCCCCAGCACCGTCAATAATGGATTTCCAGCCATCTCCGTTAGCAGAGAGCACAACGACCTCTCTGTCATCCAGTTAGTCACTGCTGGGCTCTCTCCAAGACCTGGATCTCCAACATGGAGACCGATACAAAGAGAGAATAAAGAAGCCCTTTCATTGATTTGATTGATTACTGTCCTGAAATTTCCATCTCAACATGATGCATCAAAGGAATCAAAGTGACGAATCAAGAATCAAAGTCAGGTCTAGTCCTGAGAGGATGAAGGTATTCCCAAATTTCCAATATCCTAAATAGCAAATAATGTTTCTTCAAAAAAATCATGAAAATACATGTTTTATGTTTAAACCTGAAGCTAAATATATTAAGATAATTCTGGATGACTTTTCTTTATAATTAAAAAAATCCAAAGCCTTAATATTCCCATAAACTCTTGTTTTAAATGGTGTTTGCCCACAAGGTTCCTTGTGACAGAAGAAATTAACGTATGAATGAGACTTTCTAATGCTCACCTCTGATTTTGGGCTAGTACAATCTATTGTGTTCTGTGCCTGCTTTAAACTTGGGAAGCAATAATTAACAATTGTAAGTACCTTATGATTTACTGCCTGCCTTGACATATACATTACCTTTTAATCTACTCATAAAATTAGTTACAACAGTTAAATTATGTAACATTTTAGTTTTTTTGTTAAAATACTATATTTAGTGTAGAAAATTTAATAAACATTGGGAAATAAAATGAATACATTTGAAAAGATTTGTAATCCCACCTGCAAGTGGTAACTGTTGTTAGAACTTCAATGTATATGTTTCCAGTCTTATTATGTATATAGACACATTTTTATAAAAATGAAATCATGTTGCAAATAATCTGCTAGTATATATATATATATATATATATATATATATATATATATATAACAATATGTTCAGGGTAAAAACAAAAACAATATATCATGAGTATGTTATGTCCCTGAGTGTATTTCTTTTAAACCATGTTCTTAATCCTTTTGAATTAGGCTTTCTTTAATAACCTAATGAAAGCTACATTCCCCAAGGCCCAGACAAGTAGCTATACAAATACACAACGGAAATATATCAGTAAATGAACAGAGGAGGATCTAGAATTTGTGGGATTTGAAACCTACAAATTTTGGAGACTCTTTTTTATTTTCTTGTTTTTTAATTTTGTTCTATTTTTTGCTACATTGCATGCTTACTTTAAAAATGTTTATACAGTGCAAAATACATAAAGTAGTAGCACCTACTTCAACCTGTCCATAAGTAATTCTAGTAAATAGAACGATGTCTTTCTTAGAAAATAGAATCACGTTTTTCTTTACATAACTTTGTTTATGAAACTGGAAATGCATAGTATTTTCTATAGTATTGATTTTTCTTAAAAAATACAAATGGGCTCATATACTATTCAGTTCATCAACTTGCTTTTCTCACTTAATGATACATTAAACATTGAAAAGTTTCTTAAATGTGAAAATGTGAATTTAGTTTTGACCTCGTTTTTAAGTTTCAGTCTCATTAACAGTTAGTGCTGGGGGAGATTATTGAGAGAACATGACCCCTGATATCACAGCCTCCTTACCCCCTTCCGTGTCTTTGGAATGTGCATTCTCTACTCCCAGAGGCTACCCCAAGGATTAAGACACTTGGTGTTGAGACTGTCTGGATGGTATCTATGACTGAATCCAGTTAAGGTTCTACAGAAATTTTTAAGAATTGTTGATGGCTGCAGAGAACTCCCCTCGTGGTTGCTCAAGACAAAGCATCCTATGTAATTTCTCTTGCTTAGAAAGTGGTCCTGTTTACCCAGCACCATTTATTGAAAAGACTGTCTTTCCCCATAGTATATTCTTGCCTCTTTTGTTATAGATTAACTGACTATAATTGTGAGTTCATTTCTGTGGTCTTTATCCTGTTCTGATCTATGTGTCTACTTTTGTGCCTGTATCACACCTCTTTGATTGCTATCGCTTTCCGGTATATCTTGAAATCTAGTATTGTGATACATCCAGCTTTGTTCTTCTTTCCCAGGATTTCTTTGGCCATTCAAGATCTTTTGTGGTTCCATAGAAATTTTAGTATTATTTGTTCTAGTTTTGTGAAAAATGCTATTGGTATTTTGATAGGAATTGCATTGAATCTGTACATTGCTCTGGGTAATATAGGTATTTTTACAATATTAATTCTTTGAATCCATAAGCATGGACTGTTTCCATTTGTTTGTGTCATCTTCATTTCTTTCTTCAGTGTTTTATTGTTTTCAGGATACAGGTCTTTCACCTTTTGGTTAAGTTTGTTCCTAGGTATTTGCAATTGTAAACGGTGTTGTTTTTTTATATTTCTTTTTCTGAGACTTTGTTGTTAATGTGTAGAAACCCTTCCAAGGGGCTTCTGGGTGGCTCAGTTGGTTAAGCATCTGCCTTTAACTCAGGCATGATCCTGGGGTCCTGGGATCCAGCCCCATGTTGGGCTCTGTGCTTATTGGGGGTCGGCTTCTCCCTCTCCATCTGCCCCTCCACCCTGCTCATGCTCTTTCACTCTCAAATAAGTAGAATCTAAAAAAAAAGAGAGAGAGACACTACTGATTTCTAGGTATTAACCACTATACTAAATTCATTTATTGTTTCCAGTAGGTTTTTTTTTTTTTTGTGTGTGGACTCTTTTGAATTTTCTCTGTATAGTATTATGTTGTCTGCAAATAGTGACAGTTTAACTTCTTTACCAATGTGGCTGCCTCATTTCTTTTTCTTGTCTGATTGCTATGGCTAGGACTTCTAATACTATGTTGAATAAAAGTCAAGATAAAACATCTTTCTCTTATTCCTGACCTTAGAGGGAAAACTCTGTCTTTCACCATTGAGGATGATGTTAGCTGTGGGTTTTTCATAAATGGACTTTATCCTGTTGAGGTATATTCCTTTTAACTCCATTTAGAGAGTTTTAGCGTGGATGGATATTGTTGAATCTTGTCAAATGTTTTTTTGCATCTATTGAGATGATCAAGTGATTTTTATCCTTTTTTTGTTGATGTGGTGAATGATGTTAACTGATTTATGAATATTGAACCATCCTTTTAGAATGAGAATAAAGTCCACCTGATCATGAGGAATGGTCTTTTTAAGGTATTGTTATATGTGGTTTGCTAATATTTTGTTAAGGATTTTTGCATCTATGTTCATCAGGGATATTGGCCTATAGTTTTCCTTTGTTGTGGTGTCTTTGATTTTCATATCGGGGTAGTTCTGACCTCATAGAATGTATTTGGAAGCTTTCCTTCCTCTTATATTTTTTGGAATAGCTTGAGAAGAATAGGTATTGACTCTTATTTAAATGTCTAGTAGAATTCCACTGACCATTCATCTGGTTCTGGAGTTTCATTTTTTGGTAATTTTGATCACTGATTTAATTTCGTTTCTTATAACTGGTCTGTTCAGGTTTTTTATTTTTTCCTGATTCAGTTTTGGGAGGTTATATGTTTATAGAAATTTATCCATTTCTTCTAGTTTGTCCAGTTTGTTAGCATATAGTTTTTTATAGTATATTCTTATAATCCTTTGTATGTCTGTGGGGTCAGTTGTTACGTCTCCTCTCTCATTTCCGATTGTATTTATTTGGGTCCTTTCTGTTTTTTGCCTTAATGAGTCTGGCAAAGGGTTTGTCCACTTTGTTTATCTTTTCAAAGAAAGATTCTGAGCCACCTGGGTGGCTCAGAGGGTTAAAGCCTCTGCCTTCGGCTTGGGTCATGATCTCAGGATCCTGGGATAGAGCCTCATGCCGGGCTCTCTGCTCAGCAGGGAGCCTGCTTCCCCCTCTTTCTCTGCCTGCCTCTCTGCCTATTTGTGGTCTCTCTCTGTCAAATAAATAAATAAAATCTTTAAAAAAAAAGAAAAAAGAAAATAAATGTTTTTTTTTTAAAAAGAAAGATTCAAAGAATCTTTCAAAGAATCTTTTCAAAGTGCTCTTGGTTTCATTGTCTTTATGGGGTTTTTTTGGTCTTTATGATATTTATTTCTGCTCTGATCTTTATTATTTCCTCTCTTCTACTCATCTTGGGCTTTGTTCTCTTTTTCTAGTTCCTTTAGATTTAAGGTTGGATTGTTTATTTGAGCTTTTTCTTATTTCTTGACATAGTCCTACATTGCTATACACGTCCCTCTTAGAACTGCTTTTGCTGTGTCCCAAAGATTTTGGACTGTTGTGTTTTCATTTTCATCTGTCTCCATGTAGTTTTCAAATTTCTTCTTTGACTGAGTTGTTGATCCATTGCTGTTTACTATCATGTTGTTTAGTCTCTATATGTTTGTATTTTTAACCATTTTTTCCCCTGTGATTTATTTCTAGTTTCATATTGTGCAAATCAATGATTCGCTTGTGGATCCACATGTGAAAACCATCCCAAGTCTTCGAACCTTCACAACAAGGAGTTTTTCTTACAGTGATTTTGAGTCTTGGTGGGTATCTGAACTCGTCTTTCCACTTTGAGTTGCTTCTCCTTTGTGTCTTTGAGTAAGTCAGCACATACCTTCTCCAGAGATTTTATGCTGCAGCTGGTTTGAGTAATTCTAATTTAGTGACTCACCACCTCTGGCTCCCTGGGTATCTTCCTGGTGGGGAGTTAGGAGCAGCAGCGAGATGCCCAGAGATCCACTGTAGCTGCAACTGCCCCTTGCTCAAAGAGTTAGTCTTTTCAAACTTATTGAGGTTTGTTTTATGGCTTCATATGTGATCTATTCAATTCAAATCCTCTTTAAATGAGATTTGTTCAGGAAATTTAACAGAAATACGTATGTAGAAATGCTTCTGGCTTGTAATCTGGCTTCTTCATATCTAGAAATTTTTTTTAAAAGATTTTATTTCTTTATTTGACAGAGCATGAGTGAACACAAGCAGGGGGAGCATCAGAGGGAGAGGGAGAAGCAGGCTTTCTCCTGAGCAGGGAATGCAATGTAGGGCTTGATCCCAGGACCCCGAGACCATGGCCTGAGCTGAAGGCAGATGTTTAATGACTGGGCCATGCAGGCGCCCCTGGAAATTTTCGATTCTCAGCAGCTCAACACTCAGAGGGGCCTCCTTCAAACACAAGATAAATCCATGGCTGTTCATGAATTAAACTAGGTTGCACCTAGGTTGAGAACTCTTGCTCTAGTACATCATCTTTTTTTATTTTTTAAAGAATTTACTTATTGAAAAAGAGAGAGAGAGCAAGTGAGCAAGAGAAAGCATGGAGTAGGAGGAGCAAAGGAAGAGGGAGAGAGGATCCCAAGCAGACTCTACGGTGAGTGTGGAGTCCTATACAGGGTTGATCTCAGCGACCCTGAGCCAAAGCCAAGAGTTGGTCCCTTAACTGACTGTACCTCCCAGGCACTCTTCCATCACACCATTTTTAGTGGCTTCCTAGTGATCTAATGCATGGATATACAATAACTTGTTTAATTCTTTTGAGCATTTAAGATGGTTTATAATACATTTCTGGGATAAACATCCTTATAGCTAAATCCCTGTACTTTTTCCTGGTTATTCCTTTAGGATAAATTCCTGTAAGGCTAAGGGGTATGTGTATCTAAAAACTTTAAATTTGGTGAGGTGCCAGAGTGGCTCAATCAGTTAAGCACCTACCTTCAGCTCAGGTCATGATCCCAGAGTTTGGGGATCAGGCCCTGCATTGGGATCCCTACTCAGTGGAGACTCTGCTTCTCCCTCTCCCTCTATCTCTCCCATATGCTCTTTGTCCTTTGTTCTCTCTCTCTCTCTCTTAAATAAATAGATAAATAAATAAATAAATAAATAATAAAAATCTTTAAAAAACCCAAACCTTTAAATTCAGCAACACTATTTAAGTTCCATTTCACAAATAAAGAAAGAGGGTGTAGTGGTTTACAGATATGAATATTTATGTGTATGTATGTATGTTGAGGTGTAGTTTATACAAATGTTGTTTTAGTTTCAGGTGTATAATATGGTGATTTGGCAAATCACAAGTGTAGTTACCATCTGTCTCCATATAAAGTTATTACAGTATTATTAACTATGTTCCCTATACTGTATTTTTCATACCCATGACTTACTAATTTCGAAACTGGAAGTTTGTACCTCTTAATATCCTTCACCTATTTTTCTCATCCATCCCACCTACCTCCCCTCTGGCAACCACCGGTTCTTCTCTGTATTTAAGAATCTTTTTTTGTTATCGTTGCTTGTTCATTTGTTTTGTTTTTTAGATTCCACATTTAAGTGAAATCATATGGTATTTATCTTTCTCTTGTCTTAGCATAATAACCCCCTAGGTCCATCCATGTTGTGCAAGTAGAAAGATTTCATTTATTTTTTTAATGGCTGAATAATATTCTGTCATCTATCTATCACATCTTTTAAAAAATATTTATTTATTTATTTTAGAGAGAGAGATAGAAGGGGCAGGGGGCAGAGGGAGAAGGAGAGAATCTTTTTTTTTTTAAAGATTATATTTATTTATCTGACAGAGAGAGGCACAGTGAGAGAGGGAATATAAGCTGGAGGAGTGGGAGAGGGAAAATCTGGCTTCCTGCTGAGCAGGGACCCTGATGTAGGGTCCAATCCCAGGACCCTGGGGTCATGACCTGAGCTGAAGGTAGACACTTAGTGACTGAGCCACCCAGGTGCCCCAAGGAGAGAGAATCTTAAGTAGACTTCACACTGAGCATGGAGCCCAATGCAGGGCTCAGTCCCACCACACGACCCTGAGATCATAACATGAACCAAAAACCAAGAGTCAGATGCTTAGCCAACTGAGCCACTCAGGCACTCCACGCCTCACATCTTTATACCACATCTTCTTTGTCCATCCGTCTGTGGATATATTAAACCTTTCAGTTTCACACAGGACAGTTGTTAGTTATTTTGTTGAGTACTAATATTTGCTCACTTCCTCAGAATATTTCAGGGTTGGTCTGGCACATGAGATGCTCAATAAACTGATGGTTGTTGGATGATGCTGAATAGTCATAACAATCTTAGAACTTCAGAGGACTGGCTATGTTTCAGAAACTTCATGACTGAGATTGTGCTTTTAATATTCATGGTTCAAGATGGAAATGGCTATAAACCTTTGAGGGGGTCCATGGCTGTTCTAAACCTGAGGGCTATCTAGTTTTGTCATAATATTTGTTGCATTTTGGATGTTACTTTTTTTTTTTTTTTGAGAGGGAGAGTGGTGGGGAGAGGGGCATAAGGAGAGAGAGAGGGGAGAGAGGGAGAGATGGAAAGAGGGAGAGAGGGAGAGGGAGAGAGATAGAGAGAGAATCTTAAGCAGGCATCATGCCCAGAGCAGAATCTGATGCAGGGCTCAACCTCGTAACCCAGGGGTCATGACCTGAGCCAAAGTAAGAGTTGGATGGAGACGGAGAAACCAGCAAAAGAGGAGAAAGAGATAGCTGGGTACACTGTTCATCTTTCTTTGTCTGAGTAGTCCAGAGTTTAACAAAGGAAACATTTATTGAATTCCTACAAGGCAGTGGGCTAGAGACTGATTTGAGGAAATGGAAAATGAATATTGTTATATGATCAGACTCTGCTCTACATTACACAATTATTTATATTTAGTTTTATAGATCATAACAAGGTGTATTGAAGGAACCATGTAAAATCATGGAAAAAGGCGTGGAGTGGCTCTGCTTTTTCCCTGGTTGTGTATTAATCTACTACGTCTGTGTCCTGGCCTTCAAACCACTAACAATGCTTTGCTAAAGTGGAATTCAAGTTCTGTATACACATACATTCACATTTATATCTATATCCTTATATATTGCAGCTTGGTTCATTTAGGAGGATAATCGTTGAATAAAATTTTATGTATATTAGCATGTATCTAACTTCTGTAAAATGTTAAATGTTCTTAGGTAATTAGATGTGGTCAGACATGCTTTTCAGACTAGGTGGTTTGGGGTGGTCCTTGTTTTGAAATTACTTAAAATACTGTAATCTACCTTTTGGTACTCACAGCCACAGAAATTATGGCATTTAAAAATGGCAGTCCCATGTTTATCCTAGTCAGGATATCTGCCAAGGGCAAACTGCAAGAAGCACGTGTGGTGCACCTCAGATGGCCTTGTGAACTGCCTTCACATCTGTTTAATTTCGTTTAAACACGATAAAACAAAACCAAAATCTCACAGCTCTCAATTTATTTCTCTATCTGGTTGTAATAGTTTTACATTCCGTTGCAGTTAGTACCAACAGCAGCAAACATGATCCATGATCTTGTACAAAAGTAAGATGTTGAGTATTTATGAAGAATCTATTATAGTGTCTTGATGTGCAGTCAAAACAGAAGGGGGTGTATCAGTATTCAATCGCTGACACATTACTTAGGCTCTGATTAAAAAAACACTGCGTTCAGTGGGCAATTTAACATTACCATTTTCGTGACTATATGTAGGCACATTACGACAAAGCAAAAAAATAAATCATGCTATTTTTTTCCTCCTCAGCTCTAGGCATCTAATTTATTGAGGTTTGGCCATAAGGCGCAATTTCCTTGTGTTCTGGGAGCCCAGCTGTGGGAACTGCTGGTCTTCCAGCTTCTTTTTGTGTGCTCTCCTAGAGCTCAGGAAAAGACTGGGCTTTACCATGGTCCCCAGGGACTGATTCCACGTGGAGGAACTAAGAACCGCTCCTCCAATGCAGTTCACAGCGTCCTAAGGGGCGGGGGTGGTGGTGACTGATAGTGTTAAGGATGCGCGCCGGCTTAGTTCCGGGACTCGGGCGGCTCTAACTGGGGCGGTACAGGAAGGTGAACTGCGGAGTGGGAAGCCGCCCGCGAACCGATTCGGTTTGGTTGGACGCCCACAGCAGGAGCAGGGTCCCCGGCGCGTGCAATCCACTTCCTGCGACCTCCGCCGCGCCTTCCCCGCCCCACAGCACCTAACGCCGGCGCACGCTCCCTCCAGGCCCACGCGTTCTCCGGGAGTCCCAACCTGGCTCAGGCCCGCGCGTGCCCCGCCCTCTCGCCAGCGCGCGCCTACGCGGCCCGCGCGCACGCGCGCCCCGCCCTCCTTGCTGCCCGGAGCGCGCTAGCCCGCGGGCCCCGGGCGTGCGGTGGGCGGGGCGCCGCGCTGACGTTGCCCGGGATGCGGGCAGGTTCCGCCGCCGCCGCCGCCGCCGCCGCCGCTGCCGCCGCCGCCGCCGCCTCCGCCGCCTCCGCCTCCGCCTCCGCCTCCGCCTCCGCCGCCTCCGCCTTGCCTGGCACTGGGGTCTATATGAAAACACCGGGCGGCGGGCGGCGAGGAGTCCGCCGTTGTTCCAGAGAGCAGCCGCTGGCGCTGCCGAGGCCGAGCCGGGTGCTGTGGTTCTGCTCAGTCCCTGCCAGCGCCCCGTCCTGATCCGGTGAGCGCTCCGCCGGGGTCCGTGCGTCCAGACCGGCCGCCCCTCCGCCGCGGCTTTCCCGCCTGCCCGCCGCCCTCCGTTCTCCCCCGGCAGCGGCAGAAGCGGGAAGGAGCGACCCCGGGCCCGCCGTGGTCTGCGTTCTGGTACCCAGCCGCCTCTCACCTGACAGGTTGTGTAACGCGCTGTCGGGGGGAGTGGACCGGAGCTGGAGGGAAGCCCCTAATGGTTTGGGGCTTTGGCTGTTTTTTTTTTTTTAAAAGGCCCCACACCGCCCCCCACCCGCGGACACTCGATGGCCCCCGCCTCAATCCCAGGCGGAATGTCCCCGACTCAGTTTTAGGGCAGAGGCGGCCCCCGAGCCCTGCCCTTTCTCTGGGGCGGGGAGCTCCAGTCGCTGCGGTGCAGCGCGGAGCAGAGCCTAGGGGCGGCGGGCCGGGGGCGGGCGCGCGCGCTGCCTCCCCACCCACCCCGGCACCCACCCCCTGCGTGCGCCTTGCTTTAAGGTGGGGTTGGGGTTGTGTGACATCGGCGGTGGCTAGATTTTCTTCCTTTCACGGGGTGGTTTGGCCTGAAGTGTGTTCTCTGTTTACAACTTGTCTTTTGGGTTTGATTTGAATCTGAATAAGATCGCTCTAGATGACGGTGCAGAGTTTCCTTACAGCCTTCCTTCCAGAGTTGCGGGTTCTTAATTGCAAGTATTCAATGACTTCTGCAATCCCAGTGCAAAGGCTTGCGTGTCTCTACTGTTGTTTTCCGCCTGTGGCGGTTAAAGCTCTCATTACTAGTGCAATTTTGAATCGGTTGGTTTCCTGGGCATTTACCCATTATAGAATGGAGTTTCTATACAACTTAGCGTAATCGATGGGAATGTTAATATTTAGAAGCCATTTCTTGTTTTAACATAGCTTGCTCAATTCAGTGTTTGAAGGTCCAGCGCTGCTGATGACCTAGTGTGTTGTAACACTTAGCGGTCTTTTTTGGGGGGGCGGGGCATGTTAATTCCTTGTGGGTGTTTTTTCTTCAGGTTGTTGAAAATTGTAGCAGTGTTTAATTATAATGCATGACAATTTGCAGTGAGAAAGGATATGAACAGTCTTGATCACTCATTTTCACTTTTACGTCCGTGTTGTAATCTTTATGTAAATCGAGTTATCACTTTCTTTAGTAACCTCTGAATTCTTCTTCTAAATTGCCTTTTTTCCTGAGAAAACTAGAGAGTTATTTTTGTAATAGTGTAGTGGAATCTTTTCAGTTCAGTAGGCTAAAAAGTAGTAGTTTATTTAAGGCGCTTTAAATGGTACCTGTTTCAAAACATGTGCCAAATACTAAACAAAACCAAACAAAACCCCGGGAGATCTGAATTTCCTGTAATTGTGGTTATTAGCCCTGAAATTGCTGTGAGATAGCTGTGTCTTATCTACTCATTTTCTCGTGTAATAGGACTTTAGTTTCCCATTCCACCTCGCTTGAGTTTGGTTCTGCAGTGAAGTTATAGATTCATGTTTTGGTAAAGATTTTATTTATTTATTTATTGGCAAAGATTTTATTTATTTATTTATTTGAGTTTGATTTCAGTTTGATTCTGCAGTGAAGTTATAGATTCATTTCTTTGTAAAGATTTTATTTATTTATTTATTAGAGAAAGAGAGAGAGCGGGCGCGCATGATAAGGGAGAAGGTCAGAGGGAGAAGCAGACTCCCCGCTGAGGTGGGAGCCTGTGGGACTCCATCCCGGGACTCCAGGATCCTGACCTGAGCTGAAGGCAGTTGCTCAGCCAACTGAGCCACCCAGGCGCCCCTAGATTCATTTTTAATGACCTCAGAACTCTGCCTTGAATTAATTACCTCCACACTTACTTAGAACTGCAGTCTCACTCCGAACTTTGAAATGAAGGAGATGGACTTAGAGTTACTCTTGTTATTAGCCAACAGTGCAAAACATTCAAGTGTTTTAATGTAATTTAAGCTTTGTAGAAGCAGTTTGTATAAAGCTTTTCCCGTTGACTTGCATTGAGGAATTCTCTTTGGAACAGTTTAGCTAGACTATTATATAATAATTTTTTTTTATCTCCAACAGCAGAGAGAAAAGAGATCCAAGACTTTTGAAATTACCTAATTTGTATTAGATTCTACGTTTTGGAGTTTTCAATAAATCTCCACAGTATTCTCCTTCCAAAATGTACTCTTGCTTAGGGTTGCTCAATACCTGGAAGTTGAAGTCTATCAGTAGTAATGGATAAAACTGTCAGATGGTTCTCTGCCAGTTGGGAGCCTTCCTTAGGCAGTGGATCTTCATGTGAATGACAGAAGTTGTTTGGAGTGGACACAATTTTAATCTGTTGTTCTTGGTTACTGTGTACTATAATGTAGTGGCTAGGAAGTTGGGTGTCATAGCCATCCAGGCTGAGTCTGAATCCTGGCTTTGCTTGAGGCAAGCTATTTATCCTCTTTGTGCTTTAGTTTTCTCAGTTCCAAAAATGGAGTAAAAATGGTTAAAACCATTAAGATCTTGAATATTAAATGAGTTAATACACATAAAGTGCTTAGCCCACAATGCCTGGGATGTAGTAATCATTCAGTAAATATTAGTGCTTCCGCTTTTCTTCACTCTTCCAAGGGATCTAGTAAGCTGAAGGACATTAGCCGGATGGAACATTATTACTGTAGAGTAATTCCACAGTGACCCATTTGCTCCTTTGGGGCTAAATGAGAGCTTAGTCTCACTAGCCGGCCTTGGAAGCATGTAATTAAGTTTTAAATAGAACAGCTAGACCCAGAGCTGGGTGCTCTGTGATGCTACAGGAAAGGTGCTGAAGGATCCGATTATCCCTTCTGACGGAACCTTGGATTGTCTCCCTCATGGTGGTGGCGATTGCTATTTTAACCACCTGTTTTTGACTTTGTGATGGCATGTGTCTTTGACTGTGATGTGTGGCTATCAAAAATATTACCCATCAAACGATTAATAGGTGTATACGCGTTTATTTGATCAAGATGCTGCATGATGTTTCCAGGACATACAAATTCACTTTCATCCATGCATTCTTTTGTTTTCTTCTTTATTGGTGCTAGAGAGTGAAGTTAGTTTTGATTTGACATTGTAGTCATTTTCAGCTTTCATGTAATTTTTCTAGGAAAGTTTTTTTTAATTAATGATTTTATGTACTTATTCTTCTTTGTTTGCAGGAATCTGATATTAATACTCAGTTCTTTAAATCAGTTGTTTTCAAACTTTTGATTTCAGGACCCTTTTACATTTTTAAGAGTTATTGAGCACCCCAGAGAGCTTTTGTGGATTATGTCTGTAGTTATTGCCTTATAATTAAAAAGAAATATATAACTTTTATTTCACTTATATATGACAGTAATGTTAATATAAACATTTTTATTGAAAAACCAGTATTTTTCAAAATGAATAAGGCAACGAGAAGAGTGGTTTTGCTTTACATTTTTCTCTGATGTCTAGTTTAATAGAAACATCTGGATTCTTCTATCTACTCATGCATTTTAGTCTGTTGCAATGTTTTTTGGTTTGAAGTATATAGAAGGAGAAATCCTGCCTTACATAGCTAATGCAGGAAAAGGGAGGGAGGCATTTTAGTAGCCTTTTCAGATAATAATGGATTTTCCTGTTTGATACTACATCACAGCTCAACTTGTGTTGGTTTTTTAGTTATTTACAATGTGGAATCTGAGATCATATCAATGCACTTTTTCATAATGTTATATTAAAATCCATTGGTCTGAACTTTGAATGGATCTTACATAACTATGCCTGAATTTGTAACATCATGCTATGGTCCTTTTAAAGTATTGGTTCAGTTATGCAGATCTTCCAAATGTTGACACATTTCATATGTTACTAAAAAAATCACATTTGTTAATATCACCACTTATCAAAAAAAAAATTATTGGGAAGGTGTCCAGGTTTTGATTGTTGATTGATGGTGGATATGAGTTTTCCAGAATTCTGATTTTTGCTTGAAAGCTCAAATTTTATCATTGGCGAGAAATATGACTGCCAGTTGTTTCCTAGAAGTGACAAGCAGATTTTGTTCATTTCTGAAGGAACCTCTGCCAAAATACCTAAGTCTGAATAACCAGTCTTTCTTTCAAGTAAAAATGGTGTTTCACGAAAACAAAGCTATTGTAAGTTCTTAGTTCAATCACACAGGTACTTTACCTTGAGACAGCCATCAACTATTACAATTCAGGATGTGGCCAGAAATGCTTCATGTTGGGGCGCCTAGGTGGCTCAGTCATTGAGCTTCTGCCTTCCACTCAGGTCATGATCCCAGAGTTCAGGGATAGAGCTGGCATTGGGCTCCCTGCGGCAGGAAGCCTGCTTTTCTCTCTCTCTCTCTCTCTCTCTCTCTCTCTCTCTCCCTCTCCCTCTCTCCC